>ARYC01001302.1:0-132558 GCA_000711775.1 Oxytricha trifallax | reverse complement strand
CTGCAGAAACGGGAAATGGATTACCCCTGAAAATGCCCTCAAAGTTTCAATATTTTATCAACTTTTTTTGAGGACAATTTTTCACAAAAATTAATGATGATCCAAGAGTGGCTTTTTCAATGCGGGAAATGTAGTTTTCGACGAGCTTGCTTTAAATACGATAAGATTTCTGCAACAACGGGCAATGGATTACCCTGAAAATGCCCTCGAAGTTTCAATATTTTATCAACTTTTTTTGGAAATATTTTAAACGAAAATTCATGATGATCCAAGAGTTGCATTTTCAATGCGGGAAATGAAGATTTCGACGAGCTTGCTTTAAATACGATAAGATTTCTGCAACAACGGGCAATGGAATACCCCTGAAAATGCCCTCGAAGTTTCAATATTTTATCAACTTTTTTTGGGACTATTTTTCACGAAAATTCATGATGATCCAAGAGTTGCTTTTTCAATGCGGGAAATGTAGATTTCGACGAGCTTGCTTTAAATACGATAAGATTTCTGCAGAAACGGGCAATGGATTACCCCTGAAAATGCCCTCGAAGTTTCAATATTTTATCAACTTTTTTTGGGGAGAATTTTTCACAAAAATTCATGATGATCCAAGAGTGGCTTTTTCAATGCGGGAAATGTAGTTTTCGACGAGCTTGCTTTAAATACAATAAGACTTCTGCAGAAACGGGAAATGGATTACCCCTGAAAATGCCCTCGAAGTTTCAATATTTTATCAACTTTTTTTGAGGACAATTTTTTAGAATAATTCATGATGATCCAAGAGTGGCTTTTTCAATGCGGGAAAGGTAGTTTTCGACGAGGTTGCTTTAAATACGATGAGATTTCTGCAGAAACGGGCAATGGATTACCCCTGAAAATGCCTTCGAAGTTTCAATATTTAATCAACTTTTTTTGGGGAGAATTTTTCACAAAAATTCATGATGATCCAAGAGTGGCTTTTTCAATGCGGGAAATGAAGTTTTAGACGAGCTTGCTTTAAATACGATAAGATTTCTGCAGAAACGGGCAATGGATTACACCTGAAAATACCATCGAAGTTTCAATATTTTATCAACTTTTTTTGGGGAGAATTTTTCACAAAAATTCATGATGATCCAAGAGTGGCTTTTTCAATGCGGGAAATGTAGTTTTCGACGAGCTTGCTTTAAATACGATAAGATTTCTGCGGAAACGGGCAATGGATTACCCCTGAAAATGCCCTCGAAGTTTCTATATTTTATCAATTTTTTTGGAAATATTTTAAACGAAAATTCATGATGATCCAAGAGTTGCTTTTTCAATGCGGGAAATGTAGTTTTCGACGAGCTTGCTTTTAATACGATAAGATTTCTGCAGCAACGGGCAATGGATTACCCCTGAAAATGCCCTCGAAGTTTCTATATTTTATCAACTTTTTTTGGGGACAATTTTTCACAAAAATTTATGATTATCGTTGAGCTTTGACTGCAGACTGGTAGAATTAGTAAGATTTAATGAAATTACTTAAAATTATGTAATTATGAAATTTTAGAGGAAAAATTAAATTGAAAATGAATACTAATTTAATATATATGTATTAGTGTTTATAAAGGCAAAAATGTTATCATTGTCAAGCTTTATTATTTTTCCATTCTCCTCTCCTTTGTATATTATATCATCTTTCCATTATTGTTGTTCCATTTCATTTCTTTTGTCTGTCTCTTCCAGTTTATTTCTTTAACTTATTGCTGAAATAGAATTATTTTTATATATGTTACTTATTTAATTGAGTGGTTACAATTTTCTGCTCAGACATTTTTCAATTATTTATTATTATTAAATTAATTTTAGTTTACTTATATCTTCCATTGAAATAATTCATGAATAAACAATATTCACAATATTTAAATTTAATTCTTTTTAAATATGTGCCAAATAAATCTAATTAATAAATTAAGTTGCGAATATATTTATTTACATAAAATGACAATTTTTATGATTTTAAGTTCATTAAATATTCTAATTAAAAATTATAATATGATTAAAACATTGCTAATCATTGGTAAAATTTTTGAAGTATAGAATGAATTTAAAATAGATAAAAATACATGAATATAGTATATAGATTGAGGATAAGGGCATTTTGAATTATATTAGCCTTATAATCTAGTCATAGAAGAAACATTATACGAAAGATGATGTAATAAGCTGAAATAGGATCTGTGAGTACGTCCACTCTAACTTAGGGCCTCTTGTTATATCATTTGAAATTTTAGATCATCTTTATAGTTTCATATCTTAATTGTAAAGCTTAGCTTAGAACTTCCGGAGTCCTATTTAAAAGCAGGCTAGTGAAATCAAATTGAGTATTTGATTTCTTCATTTCAACAGCTAAAGCCACAAAACCCATCTACAGCCTCCTAAAAGTTCTGGAATCAGTTTGAATAAGCCTTGCTGTTGTTACGATTGGCTTTCCACCTTAATATATATTATTATTCTTAATTAATTCTTAATTTAAATTTGAAAAAGAGCGCTTTTTTAGTCATTTCAATTCTAAAAAAATCAAAGCTGATGTAAGGTTTAATTTTTATCTTTCAAATTAATTCTTTCATAGTACTAATAATTGCTTCTTTCTCTTGCGATTGGGAATACCTCAGAGCTATAATTTGATTCTAAGGTATTCAAAAACAATGATTACCTTTAAAAATTGATATTTTCACAATTAAGACTGTGGGATTTGAATTAAAATTAATTAAGACAACTTTAAATTCTTAATAATTTAAATTAAGAAAGTTACCGCCAATCTTAATTAAAAGCGCAATTATAAATGGAAAACGAACAAGGAATTTAGGGCTTAATCCAATCCTTTAGCGAAAAGGATCCTGATTTAAAAGACTACTAAGCTGTTTTCACTGAGAATATAATACATCCTGCAGATGCTGAAACTCCAGGATTTTAAAGTATAGAGCACCATAAAGGAGATGTAGAATCCAGTGCAAAAAGGAGGGGAAGAAAAGCCATTTATGATGGGGCAGAGTATCCCTTACTTATCGATAGGGCAAAGTTAATACTACCTACCAATAATTATAACATTGAGAAGCTGCTTGAGCTTGAGGAGTTTAAACCACTGAAAGATTCAAAAGATCTCCCCAGGTTTATAAGCAAATACATCCTTAACAAAACTTCAAAGTCTTTTCAAAGTCTGTTAGAGCTCAATCCGTCGCTGGCCTTGACATTCAGCAAAAGATAAAAGTAGATTTTAGTTAAATGCAGTAACCATACGTGCCTTTCTATACTCCTAAAGGAAACATATTTAATTCATAAAACACACTAACACCATAAGCCAACTACGGAGCTAAGATTCAATTTGAGCTCACATCAAATTACTTGAGGGAATACATGCTTTTAAAACCCTAAGAAAGATATTAATTTATTGAGCAGATCTGCCAAAGGAACAGCTAGAGCTTGCTGGAGTTCTTAATTAATCTTAAAACGACCTGCTCTTCAAATTTTTGCGATGGAATGTTTGGGCTTATTCACGAATTGAACTTGAACTCTAAAATGGACTTACAGATAAGAACCCGTCTGTTTGTTTAGTCCTTGCTGTACTACAGAAATGAGCTTATTGAAATAGATCAAGACCTTTTAAAAAATTCTATGACTCTTCCAGCACAAAGGCCTAATTCAGAGTAAACTTTGGGACTCTTTAATTACATTTTTATAAATGAAGTTGAGCAATTCTCCTAAATTCAAGAAGAACTTGTTCTCTTTGACAGCAAAAATATCGGAATTATTCCCCTTATGGTGGGAACTTTTGCATATTTTAAAGTTGATCCATAAGTGGTTAGGTTGTTGCCCAACACTCTTTAGTGTCTGAACAAACCTTTCATACAAGTATTAAAATAAAATAAGGGGCTTAGATTGATAGGGGAAATTCCAATTAACCTTGTTGGTGATTTTTAAATATGCGCGCTCTGTCAATCAAGAAACTATAATGAGCTTGACTAATTAATAAACAACATAAAAGATACTTTCATTAAAAAATGGGACTATCTAGATCAAGCTGACTTTTCAATGCTGATAGCTTAAATTTCAGTTGAATTAAAGGAAAGAAACCCAAGCTGCAAGCTGGATTGGAAAAGTTACAGAGATAGCTGAAGTAGTAAAATAAATTACTTTTATCTAAATTGAAAAGGGGGTTAAAAACAGACCTGACTTGATTGCTGACTTAATTAATGGCAATCTATGCTCCATTAAGCAGATATTAAGAACCCCAAACATGTAGAAGACTTAAGCGGGAAGTAATTTTACAAAATGGTTGGTAGATTCAAAAAACTCAATAAGGGGAACGACCAAGTTTAGAAGTTTTGTTATGACCTTTAAGAAAATAACGAAGCAATCTTAGTAAATCAAATCATTAGAGGCAATGTTAGGATTCAATTTTTTGGCGCTTTAGAAACTTTGCTTATCCTATATGTGGACAAGTGAGATATTTTAATTTATCAACTTTGGTATCGGTAATGGAAAAACTTTGCTTTGTGCAATGATTGCCGTAATGCTGACCTAAGAATTACAAAGGAGTACTATAATTTTGGGGAAAAATAATTATCTTATATTGCGGGATGAAAAGATATTCCAAAACACTATACTTAAAAGCAATTTGAATATCAACTATAATCAATTTGAGAATAAGCTTGGAGTTTACTATATGACTTAAACGTATTAATTTAGAAAGTTAGAAAATTAAGGGAACATAGTTGACTAAAATTTTAGTCGTACTGCCCGAGATTACAAAACTTTTCATACGGATCCTACCAAAAACTTACACTAGAGTGGCACAAATAAATCTTTGGAAGTTAAACAACGAGAGTAGTAGGAGTTATTCCGGCTCTCTCAACCAGATCCATCATATGAAACTAACTTTCTAACTGTAGCTTCAACTAACTAAGCCATCTTTGCGAGTAGTTCCTTTATCTAAGGAACATAAACTCAAAAGTAGTTGTGACTTCTATGAAGCATATGATAAGACTACAATAAACCAAGCATTGAACTACGGAAAAACCAAGCCCACTCCAATCTCATTAATGAGAATTTTACTCTTAGATGTTCTACTATTCTCCTCAACAGTCCATAATAATAGTCAATATTACAAATATAAGGTAAGATTCCATTTCACAAGAAGAAAACAACCTTCAGTACCTAGCACCGAATGCGAAGTCTTTCTAAAAAGCAACTAATCAACTCACAAACCATCACACTTTAAATCCAACCAAACAACAATGCTCGTAAAAAGAACAAGTTGTTCATGTTGGAGAGGAAAAAAAATTAAATTCCTCCACCATTGGCACCACTCCTACTTATTTAATAGGACCCAATGGCAAATCCCATCTGATACAAGATATTTGAAGAATCACCCCAAAATCAGCACTAAGATATTCACTGAATCACCCAAAAAGGAAAATTAAGGAATCACTCAAGAATCACCCAAATAATCACTAAGATATGAGGTGAATCACCCAAACAATAACTGATACTTAATAATAAAAATATCGAATGATCAAATAACTTGAATACTTCTATTTAATACCAAGTAATCAATGGAACCATACACTACAGTTGCACGCCCCAACAACACAACAACGACCTCCACTATAACATAAGGTCCTTTTACCAGCTACTCTGAGACACCACAAAACCCTGAGACCCCTAAATCCCAAAACCCCTTAGATTCTATACTATAAATCTAAGCTCTACCCAATAAAACTAAAGATACTATTATCTAAAATAAAATTTTAGTATTTAATAAGTCAAGGTCCTCAGTTACTATAATATATTTATACTAAACAATAATAATGGCGAACCTATCACACCTTAAATATAATGGTACATGGTGTCTACTATGCAACAAACAATCGTGTATGGAGAAGTCCTTTCAATACTTAACAAACAATCAGAATGTTTAACAGTAGTTGAACGAATTCATAGACTTTACTGTCTACGAAGATAGACGATACTAAACTCCTGCAGAAGAAGCAGTAGAGCTATCAAGATAGATTACCGAGTTCTATAAAGAACAAATCTGTTTTCACCAGATGGAAAGACATAGACAAAAAGATAGAAAGAACTTCTAACTCATGTAAGAGTTATAAGAAATACTAAATGAAATGACAGACAAAGGACAAATTTGAGATTGTAAAAAGATTTAACTTAAAAAATTAAAAGGGCTTGTCCCTTACATATATATATAACATATGTATTCATCGGGGGGGCCTGGAGCCCCCGATGAGGATTAATTATTATTATTTATTATTATTATTATTATTATTATTATTACTAAATGACTTAAAAGTATTTCGAGAGTCAAATATAGGATTAACCGTTCATAGACTTCCTGAAGAATTCAATATTAATTGTGGACGAGTATGACTGGCTCATTTTCGAAGGCTCCCCTACGGCAATGTCAGACTGGATTAGATTCTTTCGGATTCCTCATAAGCTAATATGCTTAACAGGCTCAACGATAACTAGAAAGAGGAGACCTGCTTGGATGTGGCATTTGGGGCGAAAGAGATAAAGTTCCCTACATTATCCTCCTTAAAATCAGATAAAACAGTTCATGCCTCTGATATTCTACTTAATTCTTGTTAGTTAGACTACTGTAAACATCTATATGAACTGTGCATGAAACAAACTATGAAAACCCCTGTTATTTTAGTAGCTTCGGGTGCTTATTAAATAATCGACACATATTTCAAAAGATATCGGGAGCTTCAATTCTATAGTATGAAGGGAGTTAAGGGATCTAAAGCGGATGCTTACTTGGAAGGCAAATTTAATGTTAGAAATAGCAACAAAAGATTTGGGGTCTTACTTCTAACTGATATGCAAGGCAGGGGAACAGATCTTCAAACGTCAAAAGAAATTGAGGATAGTGGTGGTCTCTACCTTATCATATGCGATGTATTCTCGAAGAGATCAACCTAGTAAATTATAGGAAGAGTTGCAAGGCTAGAAAATAATGGTTAATGGAGACATGTTTTGCTAATATCAGGCTCATAGGACACAGTTGAGCAAGCTATTCAATACAGAGAGGAGTTTCTGGAAAATGAAAATCATATAAAATTCTCAAAACTTTAGACGATACTGAGCTAATCCTACTAACAATAACAAAATAAGTAGAGTCCTGATAAAAGAGAAATTGAGGACTCTACAAATGAAGAATAAATAGAGGAAACTTAGAGGGAGATAAGCTCATTTGAAGATGTAAATGAGTCTTATCTAGAATGCTAAAGTCTTTAACCTAAAACTAAAATATAAAATTCAAATAAGTCCCAACAAGAAAGAGCTGCTTCGGAGGATGTGTCGAAGTAGAAAAGCAGCCCTTCTTACAATAATTAAAAAGAGTCTAATACTATTGATGAGGTCCCTTTTGGAAACAGTAAACCTCTAACTCCTTAAGCAGGAATCAAACAACTTAAAATCTAAAGTAATCAAGACTAAAATCTAAACTTGGTGAATGTAAGCAAATAGAAGTGTCTCAAAAAAAGGATATTAAAACCAGTGACAAGAGAGAAATGCAATCTAAGATTGAAGTCTTGAAACTGAAAAAGACCTAATCAAATTCAGTAAAAGAAGCCGCATTCAAAAGTAAAGAAGCTATCTAAATGAAGAGCAAAAGCCAATTAGAAAACAAAATAAACTAGAATATTTTATAAAAGAGAGTTACAAGATCCAGGGTCAAAGAATGAGAATGGGAATAAATTAGCAGAATAATTAAACAAGGGTGTGTTCCAAATAAAAGTTGTGTGATCATTTGTATTTAACTTTTGTATAATATAATTAAATGAATTAACGTTTTTTCAATTTAAAGTCACTGCATAACATCATTGTTGTCATTTAAATTGGGGTTTTGGAAAAGGGGGTTTCCATCTTCGTTGATAATTCCTGATTAATGCAAGTGCATTACCAACGATTTATATTCATTTAGCTCGTCCAATTACTCTTAAAGGCTACTCATCTCTTACCGGACTCGTTTATTTTGCTAGAGGTATTTCTATTTGCTCTAATTTAATTATTGTTCTTCTTATTTGACCTCCTCAATTTCTTGGTGTCGTCGTTTTCTTTGAGAGTCTGGCTTTAAAAGGAAAGCTGACCGTCCTTTTTGTCCTAAATTAAATGTAGAGTAAAATATAAGTTACTGCTAAAGTTCAATGAGTTGTTGAGGGCCTGCACAAATTCTGGTCGCATTCCTACTATCATGTTTTAGGATTTATTTAATCTGTCTCTTCTGTCTTCTTTAGCCTTTTAAACAATTTGCTAAGTGCCTTGAGGGTCGATAGTCATTATCATATCACATATCCATTATTTATCCAAATGCAACCAGTCGCACTGGTCTGGGAGAAATGAAAGAGCTTGCTAATTTCTTTAAGCAAAATCAATAAAGTCATCCGCTGTGAGTCCCTCTATTTAAGGAATGGCAGTAACGATTATTTCGTTTCTCTTGAGGTACTAAGAAAGTTAAGTTAATAAGTTATTACATTCTTCTCTCCATTTATTATGATCTTCAAAAAATAAACGTTGGTGCAAGTCAATTTTGGTAAATAAGCGTTGCACTCTTGAGTTAGAAACTCGTAGAGCTCCTTCTTGCTTCCAATTTTTTATCGTATTTAGTTTACATTGATTTCTGTGAGGCCAGCTCCCCCGTCCATGCTCCAATGTTAATAGCTCGTTTAAAGTTTAAATTATTATATTTTTATTAGTAATTATTAAATAAGGAAATTAAATAGGGACTATTTGATATCAAGAAAAATTCTTCACAGAAAAACAATTCTCTATATAGTAATCCTTCTTCACAAAACTTTTATAAGTCATACTCTCGATGAATCATTTCAGAACTTTAAAATCAAAGATCACAGATTTTTTCTAGAAAACAAATGGGGAAAGCCATAGTTAGTCTGGGGATGATGGATAGTCGTCAGATGAGAATGAAAGCTTTAATTTCTAAGTTGACTAGAACTCTCAATACCATACCTCAAATCTTCTAATGTGCAAACCTTAGCATATTCAGCCTATATAAATTAAATTGCTCCGAAATTAGGATATTAGTTAGTTAGAGAAGCAAGTTCTGCACAAAGTGAAAGGAGGAATCCGATAATACTAGATTTAAGATCCCAGAAAGGCTGCCTTGAATATTCAGCCGAACTCTTAATCATGGAGTATGTTAAGCCAAATAGATATTATGATATCTATTTTGAAAGGAATTATCATCTTAAAAACGTTCAAATAGTTGGACTCAATTTCAGAGATGGAACTGTTATAAAAACTTAAACATGGGAACCAGGTGAATGTGCATTAGCTAGAAATTATAAATATGCAGATCTAGAAAAGCGTTGATAGCTCTATGGGATATGACAATAGAGGCCTAGGTAGCTTTAATGAGGCAAATGCTTTACGTAAATTAAAAAATAGAGAGCTGAAGTAACCTCCCAGTCAATTGAAATTAAAATAGTTGATTGAAGAGCATAAAGTGCCAATAAGCAATTTATAATGACGCTATAAAATGTCTAAAGCATAAATTTAAAACTTAGCACGATTTAATTAGTCAAATACTGTTGCCATTAAAAATAATACTCCATTAAAACAAAGATAGCTACAACCTTTTCTTAAATGTTGCATAAAAGATTTCATATAGATGAAAGGAAGTTTAAATAGCTGTGCGGAGGTGTAGCGGCATGTGCAGAGTGTGACTGGTTGTAGAGTGTCAATATCAAGGATAAGGAAATTCTTGAAAGAAGAAAGTAATCTTAGCTTTAGAAAGTAATGCTACTTAAGTCCTCGAGTAAACATCTTAAAGTCAAAAATGTAAAGATAGGTGGCAGCGTTTTACTTTATCCAAAACCTTTTTGACAGGAAAACTATAATAAATATCGATGAAAGCCAAATTAGGTACAGCCATAATAGATCAAAGTCCTGGAAATCGCGAGGTTCACTTAATCATTCGACTTAGTCAAAAAGACTAGATTAAATCGGAATCGTAGCAGGACTTTCCAGTAAAAGTGAGGCATACTTTGTTGTGAATAAAGGAAAGACCTGTAGCCAAACTGTCTATTATTTTCTATTGCAGCTTGTAAACCATTTAAACAACTAGGATGGAAATTGGAGAGAGGATACAATTTTCATGCTTGACAATGCATCATACCATAGGAGTGAGTTTTTGACAAGGAAACTCAGACTTCTAAACATACCGACAGTATATCTCGGGCCTTACCATTTTATGCTTGCCCCTGTAGAAAGGTTATTTGCCTAAATTAAAAGAGGGATAACTTATAACTAATAAAACAAAGAGACTAAATTACCTGCTCAAAATAAAACTAATAAAAAAGATTTATAGAAGGTATGCTATACTTAGATTAATTAGCTCGCTGAGTAAATATAAGACATTGATTGTTAGTGGGCCTAAAAATGCTTCATAAAGTCTTTAACAAGTGCCCTCAACGACTTAAGCCTTTAAAATATCTGAGACTATCACTTATCATAAAGTAGAAATTCCACCGTAGGTAAGTGCAACAACTGGTAAGTTTAACATTTTGAGATTTAAATTGATTAATTGATTTAAAGACTATTAAAATGTATCTAATTATAAAAGAAATAGTTTGGTTGTCTAAAAATGCACCTTAAGTTACATATTTTATTATATACTTTAAATTGAACTCAAATGTCAAATCCTAAAGATGCTTATGTAGGTTACAGAGCAACTAATTACATATATTAATTTTTTTAAACGAAATAAAAAATAAGAAATATTTTTAGTCTCAAAATTATACTATGTTGAGAAGTTATAGATGCATTCTTCGATTAAATAATTCAAATTTCATTTAAAACATATAATTGCTAAATTTAATGAGTATTTATTCGATGTATTATTACTAAAATGTAAAAGAATTCAAGGTTTTACAATGACAAAACCCAGCGCTGATATCAGCGCAGTTTAAACTAAATAAATAATATCAATTTACAATATTATTATTAATTGTGATTTAAGATTAATTTATTTTGCATTAAATTTGAAAGTAAATTTTTTTTTCTATATTTTTATAAGAAATCATTGAATTTATTTCCTAATAATTATATTTTTGCCCTTTAAAACAGTTATAAGCCTAATATAATTTTTATGATTTTTATTTCACATATTTAAAGATAGAGCTGATATCAGCTCTTTACAACAATTACTAAATTATATTTATCTTATAAGTTTAATTTTATGATAACATTAATTGTTAACTTTTGACTCTAATTAAACTATTTTTTACTTTTATATATAGAAATTTAATGGTGAACTTATATCAGCTCATATAACCGCTGATATCAGCTCTAATTATTTTTTTATATGTTTTAATATAAAAATTAAATAAAGGGTTTTGTACTTTTATTCAAAACACTTTAAATTTTATTGCTTAAAAATTACCTTGTAACTAAATTGTTAATAATTTTGACTTCAATAAGTAGTTTAAGAACTTAAAAGACTAATTTCTTGCTAACTTATAATAATATAAAACCTCATGCAAAAGATAATACTTTTAATAAATATTTTACCAAAATGTTATTAAGGTAAACATAAAAGCTGATATTGGCCTTTATAGACAAGGCATCTATCTAAAAGAGCATTATTATTAGATTTTTATAAATAGTTTCGAGAATTAACAGCATTTATTTGATACATTCAATTACAAGCGCTGATATCAGCGGTATGAAGAGCTGATATCAGCTCAAGCATTTTTAAAAAAAATAAATAATATAGTGAGCTGAAATTATCGATAAATTTTTGTTAATGAAGCAATAATTTACACTTAAAATGCTAAAATAAATAAGTGTAAGTGAAGAAGATGGAATATTATTGATACTAATAACTCTAAAATAAACTTCTTAAATAAGTTTGAGGGTATCCTTGACAAATTAAATGATGTAAATATTATAAAGGGCCTAATAGCAATATTTTAATATAAAAGTTTCAGGAAAAATGAAATAAATAATAATAAAGTTAAAGGTAGCAAGTACTAAATTAACTTAATCTTTAAAAATTAATAATAAATTAAAAATAGGTTGGAGGTGTTAATGAACTTTGTTTCATGAACATATGTGAACAATTCGAAAACCTAAAATCAAATATTTATTCTACAGCCAAACTTTAAGTATAAATTATCGAAATAAACAAACAAGCAAATCAATAATTATAAACTACTATCAACACAATGGGAAGAGGCAAGGAGGTAAAACTAAACAGAGCATCAAACAACTAAAAAGGAAGTGGAAGTAGAGCGGCATATCTCTGCTTGTATTGTAGACAATTAAACAGAATAAATCAGCAACTTTCTTCAAGAAATATAAATGGGCATGTAAAAACTTCACACAGAACTATTCTCTCAGATCAGAACATTTCACTCTTAGATTTCAAAGCAGTTGAGTGTAGAGATTTTGAAAAGACTAGCCATAAAATATAGGAATTTGAAAAACCAGATGCAAAGCCCAAAATGAAAATAAAAACTGAATACTGTAGAGATTAAATTAACTACTTTTCGAGAGACTATGACTCATACGAAAGCGGTGATGAGAAAATGGAAATTGAGAAATAATAATTTAATGAAGTTCTTAACAAATTTTAAGATAATGGATTTCTAAATTAATTGGAAAAAGTAAATATCACTCCAGATAGGAAACCAGATTTTTTGTGCGAGCTTAATGAGCAGCTTCAATGCAAATAATAAATGATAAATCATTTAATAAAGTGTCAATAAATTCAGAAATAAAATAAAAAGGCTGAGAAAGTAATTATTGATTTTTTCACACCTGATAATAAAAACAAAAAAGTTGCCTAGAAGATTAAAGCCATCTCAAATAGTTAAGTATCTATCATTGAGTTTTCATAACAAAACCTCTAGCATTAAATCTAAGTTTACAAGAATAATCTATTAGACAATAATTTACAAAAGTAGCACACTGTTAAAATTTATTAACAAATGCTTTAATTATCTCCTCGAACTTGTGGAAGATTCTTAAATTATTTGTACTCAGAACAATAAATGATACTTAGTGAGACTATTCAGCAAATTTAGCAACAAAACCAAGTAGATTTCTAATAGATTAGAGAATAAATTCATGAAGAACGGTAATAATATGATAAAATCTTTGAAACTTATCAAGGTATTCTGGAAAATTAGTTGAAAATTTAGAAAAAAACTTAAGAGAATTAGATAAAATCCCTTCAATCCCCATTAATGCAGATTTAACAAAAAAAGGATTCTGCAAAAGTTTATCAAGTGTTCATTACAAAATTTACGGATTGAAGTTTTCAGCAGTAGCGATAGACTACGCCTGGCCAATAGATTTTAAAACTGAGAGTGGGAACCAATTTATTCCTTATAATACTTTATCAATGAAAGATCTTTATGAATTAGAAATCGAAGACTTGCAAGATTAAGGCTATCTTTTCATGTGGACAGTGGCTCAAAAATTCGTTGATGCGATAGCTTTCATGCTTCTAAAAGGTTAGAGGTAAGGAAATAACGTTGTTAATTTTATTTAATTTTAGAATAGTTGATTCTATTTGTTGGGTTAAGAAAGGTCAAAATAAGAAATATAAAAAAAGGCCTGGATATCACGTTCGCCATAGCAAGGGGATTTGCCTGATAGGTTTAAAAGGAAATGTGCCACCTACTATGAATTCTTTTACTGCTGACGATATCATTGAAACCATACCAGGAAAAATTCAGCTAAACTAGAAGCCTTGAAAGACATCATTGAAAAGATGTGCTCAGGTGGGCATTATTTAGAGTTATTTGCTAGGGAAAATAACGTAAGGGTCGGATGGGTGTCAGTTGGTAATGAGATATGACTCTACATGTCAATTAATTTTAATTTGCATTTAAATTTTATTCTATACTTCAAAAATTTTACCTTATCAGAAATATTGAGAAGGCTATCAAATAAGCATCTACGAGGATGTCAAGGGTCAATGATATTAGGGGGACGCTAATTAGCAAAGTAAGCAATAAATTTATCATTTTTACAAACCTTTTTTAAGCACAGATTTTATTGATACTTTTATATATATTTTATATCTAAATTTTTCATCATAACTTATTAAGTAAAAACAACCTTTTTATTTTTAAAAATATCAATATGTAACTCAAAATTTTAATTGACAGCCCCCTATAATGATAAAAAGAATTTAAATCTCTAAATAAATTTAGTTAGTCTATGAAACAATTGTAAATTTGTTTGAATTATTGGGTAAAATTCAAAAACCTAAAATATGAGAAAATTGACTGGTAAAAACTAAATTATCTCATAACTTACCTTCTAAAATACTTCATTTTATGAAATATGCCTTATCTAGTATATTTTATTGATCTTAAAGCTCTACAGTCTCATCATGTTATAATAATATAAATACATTTATTGAATATTAATGAGATAATTGTCATTAATTTGAATCTTAATTGTAACATCTGCTTTGCTCTCTTCGACAGTTTACTTATCTTGAATGTTGGGAGTGGGTTCCTAAGGGGCAACTGGTGGAATGACATCTAAGTTTATTTTTAGGTTTCTATCAAGATTATTACTCATTATTCTTGTATATTTTAATTTATTATCTCTCTAATATTATTACTCACATTGTTATTTATATATAAATATATTGCTTTATATTTAACTTAAATTTATTGAAATTATTTGCATTTGAATGGTAAATTTTACAATAAATTTTGATAAAGTATATTTTTAGATAAATTACATTTTATATATAATCATATTTAGTAACACAGATATGCTATTAATAGTAAATTTCATAATGACCCTTCAGAAAATAAGTTTTTATTAAATTTAATGCTTACTTTTATATTTTATTGATACTATTGAAATTAATTAACTAAAATAGATTTTGAAAGTTAGCTTATAATAAATCTATTTATAATTAAAAAAAATTATTTTAAGAATAAAATTTCGCAAAATAATTAATCAAATCATAATTTGTATAGGAAAGTAAAATAAAGCAATATAATTATACTTAATTTTAATTAAAATACTTTAATGGCATCATCTTAATCTTGTTAAACAGCTTTATAAACGCCTCAACTATTAATTATGAATAATAACAAAAAAACCTCTTAGTAAACTTAAGAAGCAAAGAACGTTACAATCACCAATAATTCTCAAACCTTAAGTTAATGTATTCATCAACGTCAAAACCTCCAAAAAGTTTTTGAAGCGTTCAAACTTTAAAGATCAAGTCTTAGCGATTTTGAATTATCTATATAAATTTTAAGAATAAATATAAAATTAGAAGAAATATAGTTAAAACACCATTCGTGGCAGATGCTATTATCTCTGCCCTGTTTTTAATTAATTTTTTAAAAAATTTTTTTTTTTAATCACATTTTTTTATCTCTACTTACCTTAATTCAGGAATCTCAAAAATCCATTTTCATTATCATAGTTCTATAAGGATTTATCACTAATCTTTTTTGCTTTTTATGGGTGCCTTTTTTTGATTCCTTAGTTGATTTTTTTAGGGAAAAAATTATTTTTTTGAAAAAAAAAGAAAATTATTCTGAATCCTCCAAGAATATACCTAAATCTTTCAAGAATTATTGGATTTTAATTAGGAATGTTTCTATAAAAATTGCTGAAAAATACATGAAAATTATCAGAAAAAATTATCGACGTACATACTTTAAAATGTTTGTCCCGCGAGATTATCATCAAAATAATTGTCTAATATTGAAATAAAATTAGAAATTAAATTAAAATATAAAAATTAAAATAAATGGAGACTTACTCCAAAGATCAATTAAACTAGAAGATTAGCCTCCAAGAATGAAAAATTTCTTGGAGGAAGAAAGTTTAATGATTAGTAAGAAAAGTAGTTCAGACTCTCATTAAAATCCCCATAATGAATTAATATAAGAACCACTTATGAAAAGTTAACGAATAATTATAGATCCACTATATCAGGTAAATATTAATATCAATTTTATTAATTAATTTAAGGGCTCAAGAGTTATTTCAGGTTATTTAATCAAAATTAAAAGTTAAACTTCTAGGAGATTTTTCACTATTGTAGGAATACATTAGATTTGGGAAAATGAATTAAAATTAAAATTAATTAATTATTAATTCCCTTCAGTTATGTTTTTGGAAAATGTCTGCAAACCATGACAATATTATACTCTCTGGATAGCGCATTAAAAATGAGACGGTGGTTGTTATTGCTATTAATGTATTTATCTCATCGCTCAAGCGAGAAAAACCCCTTTTACTATTTTTGGGAGTTAGCTCAAAATCAAAATATCTCGCTTCCTGGGATGATTCAGGAATATTGCCAATAATTAAGTTCAGCTTAAATTGCGGGATTTACCGTAGAATCCCTTTATTTTTGAATTTCAAGTCACTTTGGTTTTGATAACTGCCATGATTTTAATATTTAATTAATTTAATTTAAATTCATTTTCCAAAATCGAATGTATTCCTACAATAATTATGCGAAGAGATATTTCACTTTGGATTTAAATGAATTGAAGTTTTCTTACCGGCTAAGTGATAAGAAGACTGGAAATACAAAAGACAAATTTATTTTGAATTTGAGTGAAATAGTTAAAGTTCACAGTGTTTCTACTTTAGGGCAAAGTGAAGAAGATAGAATTGATAAGTAGATAATGATTGAATGGAGTTTCGATTTCATGATAGAAATTTTTGACAAAACTAGTTCTTAAAGTGATGTGGATTAGAAAACACGAAAGATGATATTGCTAAGCCAACAGTGAAGAGCAATATAATTTATTTATGCAGGCTTTCAATTCAATAATAGTGCAAAAACCAGAGGATTTATAGTCATATTCAAACTAAGAAGTTGCTTAATAATCCTAAGCCACAGTTACTCCACCAAATCAAAATTCTAATACACCGTCTATTAACTTACAAGTGAATGCCTATAATTATACTTCAAATAATTATGATTAGTTAAATTCTTCCAGAGCCTCAATCCTGGATGAAAACGTTTAAAATGTCAATCCTACTTAAAGAACTCTAATATAAAATTATGTTTATTTATACATAGAACTCAGTAAGAATATTAAATTAGAGTTCTACCGTAAATGTTAAAGGAGGGCTTAGATACAAAACGATAGAATTATCATGCGACAAAGATGAAAATATAATGCAAACTGCAGTTAAAATTTAAAGAGAATGCCCCGAAAAACTTTATCGTTAGCAAATAGATCAAATTAAGCAATTTATTATAAATTCGAATGCTGCATATGTAGACAGAGAATCACTAGGCTCACCATAAAAAAGCAAACATAAAACATCACACAATAACGCAAATGTTCCCTTGATATATAAAGATCTAATAATTTAAGTGCGCAATTAGGCAGATGAAGAGCTCGAAATGCAATCCGTATAAATTTATAATTAAATCCTGCTTATTGAAAATTAAAATCATAAACCTTACTTTTAAGAAGGGACTCTAAACCCCAATACTATTGTCAATTTAATTATTTTAGCATTTAGATTTTTTTTTTACTTTGCTAATTGTACTATTATTTGTATTTGAAGCCTTTAAAAATTAAAAAAATATTTATTTTCGATTAATTATGTGTTTTAATTGGCATACTTACTTTATGTGACTAAAGTCAAAACTACCCTGATAACAGACTTGAAAACGATTAGAACTTTTTGGACTAACTACACAACCCTTTGTAGGGTATTAATAACATTTTTCTGCTGGATCATGATAGTGAGTGCGAGTGGACACTGGACATAGAAGAGCGTAATCACGATAAATATAGCAATAAATTCCAAAATAGTAATCAAAACTATAGCAATTTATTACCTGATTACTCGTTTGAATCTATAGAAGAGAAGAGAAACTCAGTGGTCACGCATATTAACAATATCAAGATTAAGAACTGTTGAATAGAGTAAATGTAGCAATGAAATATTAAAAGCTATTTCCACTAAATATAATTTATTATTAAATGTCAGAAAATAAGGGCTATAGTATTGCTAAATTTTAATTCTAACGCGAATAACTATTCGATAAATATAAAATTTAAAAGTTGGCGATTTAAGTATGAAGAGCATTTCTAAAACGCCGAACAACCTTATAAACACTTCGGTTGCTGCCATAAATTCTAGCTTCTGTTAAGTGTTTTCTAAGAGTTCTGCAAGAGAGAGAGAAAGATCACCTGTTCCTACTATTGAATAAGCGCTTGGAGATAAGCTCAAAGCAATGAGTGATCTATAGAATGCGCAAAAAGAGGTAATTTTTCATCAAGTCTTAATTAATTTAAATAAATGTCCTTACATTCCATGCTAGATTTAAGGCTTAAATTTGAATTCAATGAAAAATAGTCTTCTCATTTTATGTTTTCATTTATAGATAAGACTAAAAGAGCAAGATTTCAATACAAGAGTTGCACTTTATGAATAAAAAGTTCATCTAAACTTAATCATAATAATATAAACTGCTAAATTAAATCCCTGATTAATTTATTAGAGATGTAGCCAAAGAAACTGAAGAAAGAGAACAAAACTAGAAAAAGCTCTATGACAGGATGTTTCAAGCGATCGAGGAATCTGGTTAACTCAACTCTCATAGAGGCTCACAATCTTAGAGAAATTAAGAAAGTATGCACAATTCTTAGCAATCAATTGGCGGAAGAGAATTAGATATGCTACACAAGTAAGTTTAAGAGAAACTTCAAGAAAAATAAGTGAGTTAGAAGTTCATTTAAGCATAAAAATTACAGAAAATGCTTCATTAGTTCAATCAGAAGGAGAACTTAAAGCAAAATATCAAAAAGAAGTTGAAAATTACAGTGAAATGAAGAAGGAAAAAGACACTTAAATAAACAGGTTAGAGAGGCTTTTAAGTGACAGAGAATACGATGTTAAATAACTCTAGTTAAGAGTGATTAATCATGAGGATGAGATCAAGCTTTTAAATCAAAAGATTGAAGAGTGAGAGTCATCATACTCCTAAGAATATGATAAAAAGTTTGATGACTTAAAAAGAATGTACTCAGAGCAAATCGACAAGCAGAAAAAGCTCTATCAATTTTAATCAAATGACTTGGACGTTATTGAATAATTGAGAGATGAATTGAGAAAGCTTGCTCATGAAAAAATTGTGTAAGAAGAACAAATTTAGAGGGTTGAGAGCGATTTGTAAAAATACAAAGACAAGAATAGGGACCTAAAAATTAAGAGAAATGATTAAGATTAAACTGAAAAAAGATTGAATCAAATGCTTGCTGAAAGAGATAAAGAATTCAAAAGAGAGAAAGGGTACAATTAACTTAAAGTTCAAAAGTTTGAGAATAAATTGCAAGAGAAAAAAGAAAAAATTAGGAACATGATTTTTGATTTTTAAGAAAAAGATCAAGAAATAGAAAAAATGAAAGATGAGCTAAACCAGTTAAGAGATAAAATTAAATCGCAAAACAAAAAAATCAAAGAAGAAAGAAAAAGTAAATAACAACTTGAGATTTAACAATAGTTAATGCATTAATAACGAAGCAAAAGCATCATGATGAATTAAGACTGTGATTTTGAAGATTACATCGATGAAGAGTATGTAGAACCTTGCAAAAGTCATTAAAAAGATTCAAATAAATCTTACAATGGATGTATAAGTGCTTCAAAGAAAAGTGTTCCAAATTCGATGTCTATAAAAATTTCTGACAGCCCATTGCCTTCAGATATAAGGAGATCTTTAAAAGATATTACATACTTGACTCCAAATAAATCAAATAGAAGTCATTTAATAAATAATCATTCTCAAGTGATGGAGATGAAGTTTTAAAAAATAATAGATAGCTGTGTCAAAATGGAATACATAGGTTGCAGAAAATTTATACCTACCTAGTTATTCTATGATCATATTACTCAAACAATCCCCCAATGCTAGAATTAACAAGTTTTGCAAACAAACAGAAGTCAAGTTCTTTCTGGTTTGATAAATATGAAAAATGTTGAAAATTAAGGCAACTTCAGGTATAATTAAAACTTATGTGCTGGTAACACTGTATCACAATCAATGATTCTAAATCACTAAAATATGTCATAGTTGTTCTTAATGAATAACCAAAACAATCAATCTCAACTTTTTGGCAATATGAGCGATGAGGATTAAATGAGGTAGAGTAGTTACCCCTCATTTTTACATGATAAAATTATGATGAACTGGTTAGGTGACTTTGCAAATGAAATTAATACAGAGAGAAATACAGGCAGAATCATATTTTTAGAGGAGAAGCACTTCCACTTAATTAGCCTTAGTTGAAGAAAAGAAAGCGGAGAATGAATTAGAAATGAAAAAGGAAATAAAATACTTACTAGAGTCTTGGCTCTAACAAAAGAACTCAAACAGTAATAAAACTGGAATGTAGGACTCAACTGCTTTCACTTAAAATCACTCATTGATAATGCAAAAGTACATGAATCTAAATAACAATCACAGCAACAGTAATTATAGCATGCCAGAGGGAGGTTACAATTGTAATTATGATTAAGATGAAGCTGATGTTATGATGTTCCCAGACATTTAAAATTCAGATGACTATAACAACATATCATAAATTTAGTTAAGAGGTAGAGGAAAACATTCCGCAAATAATAACTCAGTTATAACTAATTTCAATCCCTTGATTGCTTTAGACACCTAAGACAACCCAGGTTTTGATGGAAGCTAATTTGTAAGTTAGCAATACGTAAACCCTCATTTACACTACACTTCTCACGTTGGTACTCAAAGGCAGAACTCTAATGTTCCTCAATCACCTCACGAGCAAAGAATGATGATATAGCAGATTAACATGAATCAAAACAACTTCAATGGACTACAATAACTATATAGTCATGCAACTTCAGTTTCGAGTGAGAGCTTTAATGACAGTCAAAATTCTAATAATAATTTTTAAATGAACAGCAATAAACAAGATTTTGATTCAAGTTAAAACCTGCACTTGAGAAATAATTCCAAAAATTATCATAAATTAATTTTTATAGGTGTTTTTGGGTAGGGCTTTTACTTTTTTTAGGTAAATTATCGTAAAATTAGGACTATTCCCATTTTGGTAAGTTTAAAAATTAATTCATAAATTAAATGGTAAAATTTTTGAGTTTCTCCTTTTCTTTAATATTTAGAAGAAATATATAATCTTTATCTTAGCTTCACAATTTAATATATATTCTTCAATTATCTTCAAGTATTTATTATATTTTCAATCATGAACAATAATTAAAATGACTATAATTTAAATATAATTAAATTATTTTTTTGGGTTTTAAAATGCAACAAATAACTTAAACTAAATGAAACAAGCATAGTTTTATTAGACCTACCTCTAATAGAACAACTAATTCACTAATGAAAACCGTCAGAATAAGTTGAATTTAGTGGAGTAAAATCAGAAAGCCCTTACAAGCAGACCATTTGAAACTGCGCTAATATTAATGAGTGAAAATAGTATGCCACATTCATAAACTAACAAACGCTAATTAAATCCTGTGTAACAATCTCAGCAATTTAAACTTTAAAACTATAAGTGAAATATTTTTAATCTATTTTTAATTTAGCTAAAATATGATAATTTTGGTGAATAAATTGATTAATCAAGATTACACATGTTTAATAATAAATATTAAAATAAATATATATTTTTAGGCACTCTACCGCATATTTTTATGTATAAATCTGTTTTGCGGTAGAGTACCTTAATAATATAATTAAATTTAAATAAAAATAAATAAATATAGCATTACTTTTTCTAAAGAATGAATAATACATTTTATAAATATAATGAATTATTAAAATTTATCATTCTTATTTACAAAAAGTTAAAAATTAAAATTCTGATTCTTACTAAAGTTACACGCTACTTTATTTAATCATTAGTATTAAAATTAAATGCATTATGCTTTCTTTAGAAAAAGTAATGCTATATTTATTTATTTATTTAAATTTAATTATATTATTAAGGTACTCTACCGCAAAACAGGTTTATGCATAAAAATATGCGGTAGAGTGCCTAAAAATATATATTTATTTTAATATTTATTATTAAACATGTGTAATCTTGATTAATCAATTTATTCACCAAAATTATCATATTTTAGCTAATTGTATAATTATTTCTTTGTTTATTTAATGGCGATATATCAGATTTTAAAATAATTTTATAGCACTTAGAATAGTAATAAGAAGCAAAATATAAATTATCTTATTTATAAAATTTAAATAACTGCTGATTAACTGAAATCATATGTTCTACTAGAATTTGATTTAATTATCTTTATAATATAAATACTTAGGTTTTTGAATACAGCATGATTTAGTAAACCAAACTAGGAGATCAAAATACTCAGCAATAAATGTACTAAACAACTCAAGCCTAATAGAACTAATCGTAACGTATGCAAGGCCTCTCTTAAAATTCTAAGTAACTTTCTCGTATCAATCTGATACAGGAAGCTTAAAAGTAATATTAGTAGTATTACAAAAAAATTAAAATTTAAAAGTTTAATGTTTAAATTATCTCTTGCTTAAATTAGAAAGTATGTGAATTATAAAGGACTTAAAATTTGATAGTTTATTAATTTAGAGTATTTATTTTTTAATTGTTTAATTCTACAAACCTAATTAAAACTTGTTGCAAATTATCATATTGAATTCTTTATTTTATAATAAACAACATTACAATACTAATATTTGTTATATTTTGAATCTTAATTAATTCATTTTATTAATAATAAGCTGCAATCTAAAAGCAGAATAAATATCAACGTTGAGAATATATCTTATATTAAAATCTAATAAAATAATTATCTAGCTTATTTGAATTAAGAATTGTTTTATATTCGATTTCATAGGTTATATTATAACAACTAATGTTAGTTAATTTTTACAATGTAATTTTATAATTAAAATATGAGATCAACTGCCATCAATGAATTCTTTTATAGTCTCGTTAATATTCTATAATAAATTTAAGTATATTTAAATTTAAATATCCATAGAAGACTCCTTGCTTAGATCTATCTCACTTTGAAATACTTGCTTATCTACATGTAGCATATTTGGATTATCCTCAACTTTAGTCTCTTCCAGCAATTCTTAAAACTACTGCGATCTGTTTATTATGCCTTAAATTTATTGATTGTCAAGGGTTTACAAAAATATATTAAATTATAAATTTTATGTTTCAAATTTGATATTGGAAAAGTTTAACTAATCCCTCCTCACCTCTTTGATTACTCTATGTAAATTTACCTAATCTTTAATGTCAATAGCAGCATATCCCCCATGTATCTAATTGACTTCTTAAGTTCTCATATTAAGTCTTTTGAATTTTTCTCTTAATATTTTGTGATCAGTAAGTTTAATTATATTTGTCTGGCGTCTTGCAGTTTGATAAGCTTTGTTTTGCAGTGATTGAATAGTATTTTGTCTTAATTTTCCGAAAAGAGAGAAAGTGATTGAGAAGTTATTTGTCTTGAGGGCTCCAAGGCACTTTAAGTGTAATCTACAGTGTTGTTGAAGCGAGCAAATTTAAGCGATAGTGTGTCGAGTTGCTTGAAATTTAAATTTGATTGTTCGAACTTTTCTTTTGCCAAAGATACTAACTCGTTCATGTGAAACAGAGTAAAGGGGTAAATTAATTATAAAACAAGAATATGATAAATTCTATGAAAATTTAAAAGGAAAAATTATTTTGTTTAGAAAAATATCTTAAACTTTTGAAAATTAATTCATTTTAGATACTATTGAGTTTTTTAAGCAATATTTACATATTTGTTAAACTGTATCTTTTAAACATCAATCATTGAGTAATCAATCTCATCAACAGATATAGAATAAAATTCATCGTCATAATGCCTGTAGGATTCTATGTTTTCGATTTTCACTCTTTTACTACTGTACTGTGACTGCTATTCAGATGGCTCACTCACACTGTTTTAATTTGAAGAGCTTTCAGATTCTTCAAGTGATTCTTCCAAAATTAAATCTGTGAAAGCTTGCTGCTACTTTTACTGCTACCTTTAATTCATTGTTTGAAATCTGAGTTTCGTTAGATGCTAACCATAAACTTTGATAAAATCTATTGCTTTGAAATAATCTGCTCTGGTTGCTAGAATTTCAGTAAAGCATAGAGTTGCTGTTTATTAGTATCTTGAAGACATTGGGTTTACTTACTCCGCAAGTTAGATAAAAGTAAAATATAATTATTAATATTGCTCCCTTAGATAGTGTCTTCTTTCATAAGCCACAGTCCCTAGATAAATAAGGGATTCTTTATAATTTTTCAAAATTTTGCAAAGTTTCTTTTCATTTATACATAGAAGAACAGCAGGACCTTGATCTGAAATTCTAAAGTTATAATTTGATTTCAATTTAAAAATTATTTCCTGCTCTCCAAAGAATCCTCCTGCTATGTATTGAATGAGCAAATTATCATGCTTATCGTAAACATCAATTTTTCCAGAATATATGAAGTAAAAATATTTAAAATGTTAGCTTGGCTATATAAAAGTGGTTTCTGGACCATGAATTTGACAATTTAAGTTCCTAATAATTTTACTGATATATTAAGTATCTGCATAGTACTATCGTTCTTAATCTTCAAAGAAATAGGAAAATTTTTGAAGGTAAGGTTTGTAAAGTTCTATCATTAGTTTTTACTTTAGTCTGGGTGGTAAAAGTTAGTAAAATGAATCTTGCTTAATTAACTTGAAGTAATACTTAAATGACAGCTCAATATCTAATAGGGCTTATTTGACAACATTTCTTTTAAATTTTCCAGTGTTTTTAAGCTTCGAAATTTTCATAAACAAAAGCTCAAGTTCTCCCTTAGTTTCATCAAGAATTTACTAAGGATTGCTTATAATTTCTGCACTAGCGAATTAAGATCTGAATTACATAGAGAAAAAGGAAAACATTTGTTGTAGAAACATCATATAACATATAACGAAAAGGCATTGATCAAAATTTAGACCGGCTGAGAAGTCTCCAAATCCTAAAGTAGCGAAGGAAGTCAAGATATAGTAAAGTGATTTGATGCATAAACTTGAAAGCTTTGTCCTTAGCTAAAGTGTGACTGAAGTTGGTATATAAAAATTCCTTATAAAGGTTCGTTTTTGTACCAATTATTGAAAATACAAATAGTCCATTGTAAATTAAGTGAATAAATTTTAACTTTTGATTGTTAAATCCAATCATTTATTAATGAACAAATTGTCTAAAGAATGATAGAAGTAAATTTAATAATTAAATATTGAAAAAATTTATAAGTAATTATCATTTAAGAGTCAGTTGTTTAAAATTAAGTTAGTTTTTTCTCATAAATTTACTCAAAATTATTTCTTATAAATCACTTACTAAATTATATTTTTGAAATAATGAAGATCTGAGTCATTAATCCAGCCATCCTAATTTTAAGATTAAATCTCTCCTATATAGAGCCACATGCAAGAAAGTAAGTGAAATAGAAAGTAAAATATCATAATAATCCTAATGATACTTATAATTTTTAAAACTATGACTTTATGATTGTTATTATAGGAAAAAACATTGCCTGTATGCTTGAATAGTAATTTGAAAAAATTCAAGTAACGCTTGATTCTCAGATATCTGAATAAAATTAAAAAATCTATATTTTTAAAGATTTATATATTATAGCTTAAATACGTAGACAACCACTACAGTTTCAAGAGTAAAAAGTCCTGGCATCACACTAAGAGCGTCAATAATCAAATAAGATTTCAAGTAAGCGAGAAATGAATCTCTAAGATAAATGGTATCTCAACATCTATTATAGTTTAGGAGACGCAGTTTATGAAAATATCAAAAAGTATTACAAAATCAATGTAAAGCTCAGCTTATCGAAAAGAATCTCTATACTTCATCATTGTTGCAAAATTTACAGGGATAAGCCAAAAACTAATTAAGAAAACACAGGCTATATGAAATTCCCAAAAGATCATGAATTTTGAGTTATAATCAATTAAGCATTTGAATTTTTTGCTATTATTGTAGCCATCGTCGTCTAAAGACTCTAACAATTTTTTACCGTTTATCTGTAATACCTTTTAATGATTGCATATTTCTAAGTTCTGTTGAAGTTTTAATCCTTCTCACAAATTTATTTCCCATTACATAAGCACGGACCTTACCCCATAAATACTAAATTCTTTCTTGTTTAATTTCATTTTCAGCATTCATGTTAGCTAGTGCTTTAAATAATGCATTTTTGTTCTACTTTTCTTTTTTATCTATTACTGCCTAATTAACTTTTTCTTGATATATGAGATTATGTAAATTACTAGTTTGCAAAGAGAATAGCTCTTATTCTCCATCTTTTACTTCTCTTATTTTTTAGAATGGAATATAATTTAAAATTAATTATAACATATCACTATATAAAACTAGATTACCCAACATTTTTGTGGTGACATATCTGAATAAATTTATTTGGAATTTTTTAATTTTCAAAAATATCTAAAAGATATTTTGCTTATTTTAACCAAGGAAGTTTTTAACATCACTTGTAAAATTGGAATTAAATTTGAGAAGTGGTTAAGAATCTTTTTTGTCCCACCAATAAGTTAATAGAATAAAGAGGCATCTTACTTATATTCCAATCTTATTAATTTAATTCCATCAATTTTAGAGTTTGCAGCACACATTTTTTGTCTTACAAATATATAAAAGTTTTCATAACTATAATAAAGATATTAAATATGATTAGTTTGATTGAGCTGTGTAGAAACAAGAAATAGATTAAATCTCAGACCTATGTCTTCTCAAGCAAAAAGGTTGAGATCCATTTTCCTCTCTGAATAATTATCTGCCTACTGAGATATGAAGGTCTTTTAAATACTTTATAATTTAATTAATAATATCTCTTATTTAATTTAGGAGGTAAATGTACTTTTATCAATAGAAACAGCAGATCTGCGTAATTATAATCTTTAACCATTCACAGATATCGATGCATTATTTGTAATCGATTTTGGGGATGATTCCTCTTTATAAAGATCAACTTGAGTCATTTCAGTTTATGGTAAGTTTGAAATGACCAAGGTAGTTTAATTTTCCATGGTAGTATCAATTTAATTGAATGGAACGATTGAATTATTTTTACTTTTTCTATACATTTCCTTGCTTTAAAAAATTTTCCCTCTTCTTTTCAGTCGATTTGAGCTACGTACAGCAAGTGCTTTTGAAGAATCTTACCTTCTCTCATCTGTCAAAATAAAGTTATGATGCAAATCATTTGTAATTTATCGCCTTATTGATTGTTAAGTTTGAACTCCAACCCTGCTAGATCTGTTTGTTTAAACTGGTTAAGGATATCAGTAAAGCATATGCTCATCAAATGAATTTTCTCGATCTCTACTCATGAACGACGACCTATTCCCAATACCCTTTTCAAAGTTAAAAGTTACATCACCATTGAAGTGTTGTCCTTATTTTTTCTAAAAATTGAAATTGTTCATCACACTTCTGTTTTTTAGCTATAATATATAAAAATAAATCAATATTTAAATTACGATTAATAATCTGTCTGTCTAAATTAGATATATCACTTTTTTAAATGTAAATAGTCAATTAAAACCCCATAGATCAATTAAGAAGCGAGGATAGGAGTTAAGAACAATTAGATTAAAAATTAATTTTAATTGGCTAATAATATAAATAATCAGGCTAAAATCAAATTCACACAGCCTGATTGGATTACTTTATAAGGACAATTAATCGAGCCAATAGTTTTAATAATTAGCCCAAACATTTTAATTATACGCCAATAATAATTAATTCTTAATTTAATTGTTCTTAACACCAATTCTCATGTCTTAATTGATCTATGGGATTTTATAATGATTTATAATTTTTTCAAATTTAATCGAACGCAATATGAAAATTAGTGTTATATATTTATTCATAGATTCATTTCATCTCTTTCTACCTCTGGTATTATTCTATTTTTCTTAATGATTTTACTAATTTTCAATATTTGACTCTTTGAAAAGCTTTTCCTTATCAATCCCAGTCAAGGATTCCTCACCATATTTTATTGTGCCCTTTGCTAGTTCGAAGAACTGGACCCTCTCTTACAGTGAAACTTGAAACCACTAATCTTTGGTTCATACAGATAGATTTTAGGAGGTAGGATTACTGCTTCTGGATAGTGTTTTAAAAACATGTGTGGGAAGCTAGTACCGAAATAAGCTCCATCGATATTTACATTTCTGTGCTTAGGTAGGTAAAATTCTTCGCATCTTAGACAGAATACCTTGAACCTTGATGTCTTGAGAGCATCACTTAAACCTACTGGAAGTACCTTTTGCTTATCGCACAGAGCTCTTGGGCAATATCCGAATACGCCAGAGAGATATTTCTGATAAATTTTAGCGATACCTCTAGGTGTCTAAATGTATCTAGCGTGAATTATACCATATAAATCGCTTGACTCTTGATTCAACTCTAGTAAGTGCTCATCTGCAAGATCCTCTTCGTTTGGAGCCATAGGAGATAAAATCATTTTCACGCAAGTCTTAAATTTGTCCTTGGGGAAAGTTGCTTGCAGACCATAGAGATTGAATTGATCCTTGATGTAGTCTTCATCTACCTCTGTCAAGAATTCGTGACCCTCAAGAGAGCAGAACTATCTTATCCAACCTACTTGAGAAGCATCATCAGACATGGCGTCAATTACAATCTTTAAAAACTTTTAAAATTTTAGGATTCCTCTATCTTGAGATCTATGATAGAAGATCCTAAAACTGAAGTTTTAATTTTTTTTTTGATTAAGTACTTTTAACTATATGTTTGATTTAAATTTAATGTGGGACCATTATTTAATAATGGTCCCGTTACTCTTAATTATAATGAGTATATTTAACTTAAATTAAGTATATTTGAAAATTATCATATAAAGCATGCATGAAATCCTAATTGATTTTGGTATATTCTGGGAGGATTCAGAACAATGTTCTTTTTTTTTCAAAAAAAATTTTTTCCCTAAAAAAATCAGATAAGGAATCAAAAATAGGCACCCAAAAAAAGCAAAAAAGATTAGTGATAAATTTATATGGAACTATGATAATCAAAATGGATTTGAGATTCATGATTTTTGGTAAGTAAAAATGAAAAAAATTTGATTAAAAAAAAGTTTTTTAAAAAAGTTAATTAAAAATGGGGCAGAGATTATAGCATCGGCCACTAACGAGCTTCAAACTATAACATTTCTAAAATTATATTTATTAAATTATATATAGGCATGGCAAAATCTTCTAAAGTTGATGCTTAAAGTTCAAGCAGGTCAAAAAATTTTAGGAGGTTTTGAACCTTATGAATATCGACTTGTTCATCTCCTGAGTCTGAATTGTAAGCGAGTTGTTCTTCTTCCATTTTGTTTTAAGATTGCTCTTTCTATATTTTGAATTTGAATTTATATTATTAATTCTTTTTATTCATTTATGCTGATAGAAATTCGCTCTTAGGTCCTTTAAGTGTCACAAAAAGCCTTAAAAATCATAATTAATATTAGAACTTTTTTTATCTTGTTTCTTCATTGATTCTCTCCTGGTCCTTTATAAGATATTCAAATAAGACGTCCTCTTCTTCCTTTAGACAATTGCTCTTAACAAGTATTTCGCGATATTTTTACTTAATCTGGTCAATATCTGTGAAATCTTTGATTGCTTTTACAAATTCTTCGCATTTTTTCTGATGTCTCATTGTATCTTTGCTTGCTCTAGCTTTGAAAGCATAATCAAGTGTCATTCTAATATATTAATATCTTCCATACTCCCACTGCCTCTTTAACATGTCAATTATTAAGGGGATATAAAGTGGTATAAATTTGAATATAAGATATTGCTAAGTTTTAGTTTAAAGGCTTCATTCAAAGTTTAGAAAAGCTTTTAAAGCTCAAAGAATACAACATTAATCAAGGAATGAGTTCCCCATATATCTGGGTTAGTGGGGTCCATATAATTTGCCTAAATAAGTAATTTTAGCGCATATTCTCTAGCATATCTTATATCAGACTTTTCGCTGCAATAGCCTTGCATGAAGTACCCAAAAGATGTCTTTTTAAAGAGTAAACCTTCCTCAAAGAAAGATAGAGCTTCCATATATTTATTCTAAGCCATTAAAGCTTAACCTATTCTATTATTGTAGAAATACATTTGATATGGGAAAATAAATTATAATTAAATTAATCAAAACAATAATTCGTGGCAGTTAACTTTCTGGAAACCTTGACAATATGGTACTTGTTCGATAGAAAATTCAAAATTAGCTGGACTTTACTATTGGCGGTACCCTCTATCGCATCCCTGGAGCGAGTTAACTTGACTTTAATTTTGGGTGATTTGTTTAGTTGTTTTAATGCTAAAATTAAAGTCGTGTTATCTCGCTTTAGGGATGCGATAGAGGGGTACCGCCAATAGTAAAGTCCAGCTAATTTTGAATTCTCTATCGAACAAGTACCACATTGTCAAGGTTTCCAGAAAGATAACTGCCACGAATTATTATTTTGATTAATTTAATTATAATTTATTTTCCCAAATCAAATGTATTCCTACAATATAGAAAAATTCGTCTTAAATTTCAATTTGGGTGAAGCATGTTATTCTGAAAGCTTTTAAATACTAAGATTCAGCTTTGCCGTAGTTTTTCAGGAAGTATTGGCAATGACCAATGTTTATAATTGATTAGAATTAAGAATATTTTTTTCTCAATTTTTAATGTAGTTTTAATAACCATAAGTATTAAAAATCAAAATTGATTAGATGTCTTAAGGTTGACCTTCAACTATTGTTTAGCTCTATCATAAGCTTTTCTTGAATAGTTAACTTTTCCTCTTAAATTTTGAACTGAGAGATGTGCTTCTTTATTATCAGCAGTATTTTGTATGTTTGAAGTCATTTTTTCTGCTAATTATGAAAATCCTAGATCTAACAAGAATTGCCCTACCTCTGAATAAAGAGAATTGAAATCATTAACAGAAATTCTTTAATTATCATATGCAGGTTTGCTCTGCAATTAAAATGTCAAATCTGGTTCTGGATAGGTAGGAGGTGCTGATCCCTAAGGAATTTTAATTGGGGGTTAAGAAGTTGGTGTTTATGATTAAGTAGTGCCTGCTTCATGAAGATGACCAAGTTATCTTTGTCTGGTTAAAAATCCTAGTGCTCTGTATTTTTCACTCATCAATTAGTCCTCATCAATTTCATATGCTAAGCTTAAAAGAATATTGACTTTGTCTTTATTGTATTTTTCAGAAGATAATTTATTCAAAATTACGATTGCTTCCTTTGCTCTTTGCTAATTAATCAGATAGCAAGCATAAGTTAAAGCAATATTTTAATTCTTAATTTGGAAAGAGTAAGAATTTCTTAGAAAATCATTAGCTTTTTCTGGTTTACCTTATATTAAATTAAAACAAAGAATTATAATCCTATTCTTAGGTAGAACTTTCCAATTTCAAGCATCTTTTCTGGATCACCTTCAAACATCTAAGTATACTTAACCATGTAATTTTCGGCTTCTTATAGATTATTATAGAAATGTTCATATTCATAACTAAGTCTCAAGTATCTCTCTGGCAAGGTTTCTTTGGTTTACTGTTCAATTAAGGTGTCTCTTTCCTTAATAAATAGATCTGTGGGAACTGTAATTTTCTCATGCAATTCATTCCTCTTTCTTTCAGCCAACGTTTTTACAGTAGATCTCATTTAATCAACAAGGTAAGAATATAGAGTAGAGTAAAAGTGATCTTTCTCTTCTTTATTCAATCCTTTCACTGAGCCAATCATTTTAAAGTATTCTTTTACTATTCTGACTATAGTCTTCTTAAGTTTCTCTTTGAGGATATGGTATTTGCCTGAGGTGTTAATTTCATAGAGAAATTCCTTCTTTTTCTCTTCAAATGATTCTGTAAGCTCGTTGTCAGTTTTTCCACCTTTCATTTCTGATTCAAGCTCATTTTAGAAGGTGTTGTAGTATTCTTTGGCTAAGGACTCTATTGCTAAGGAAATCTACTTTTTAAAGCCTTCAGTTGGGTCTTTGCTAAATGGCCATTTTATGAATTGCTTAATTGGAACGACATCTTAAGGTAATGGTTATGGAAATTCTTGAATTAATGAAGATAAAACAATGTAAAATTTGAATATTGGGAGTTATTGGATCAGTTAAAGTAATTTTCAAGAAAAAATATGTCCTTGCATTCTCAAAAACAGGATCGTATTCATCTGATTGAGTATATCTCTCAACTCCATCTTCACCTGCTTTCTTAACCAAAGGTGGACATGTTTGCAATATAACTCTCTCCTTAGTTTCACTTCCTCCAGGAACTAATAAATCTTCGAGACTAAGCCAAGCATAACCAAAAGTAGATTTCAAATCTTCGGCTGGAGCTCACTTGCCTCCTTTAGGTGGAACCTTTTTAGCAGCTGCAGCTTTAGGATCAGTTATCTCTTCTTCTGGTGGACAAAGCTTGTTAAATTTAAGCCAGCAACCTTTATCTTTTTGTAACTTGCTCTTCAAATTCAATCAATTCATATGAATTTTTAGCAGTAATTGCATTTCCAATGAAAAGTCTCTTTTATTGAGTTGCCAACTCATCTTGAAGAATTGCTCTCTGCTCTACATCTTCTATGTCTTAAGCAAGCTACTAATTTAGCCATTCTATTTTCTTATGAGCTCCAACGTTTTAAAATTTGATGCAAGGCTCTTTGAATATATCTTCATTAGTTCTGTAAAATTTAGTCTCCTCATCAAGTGCATCCCATTCTTCCTTAAGCTTTCTTTCCTTTTCTTCTTTTTCTCTGCGTTCTCTCTCCACTCTTTCAATTTCCTCTTTTGAAGGCTCTTCTTCCTTCTTTTTTGGATCTTTGGGTGGTGGTTATTTGCCCTTCACATTCTTAGCACCTTCAATCTCAGCTTTTTCTTCTTCTGACAACTCACGAGGGAATACTTTAGCATTTCTAATGTTAATTCCACACACTTCAAATTCATAGGAATAAACTTGCTCATTAGGATCATCCTATACATAGAAGTTGTTAGATTTTATTTGAAAAGAAATGCAAAATTGAAACTTACAATTTTAGACTTCCATGACTCTGGCAATGAGTACACTCTATAAACTTCTAAATTGATGGAAGTGCTCAAGGGCCTTCTCATTCTTTGAAGTGCTTAGTCAACATCCACTTTCTTTTCTACAATCTCGATATTGTTGCTGTTTGCGTTACTTACTTGCATTCCTATAAATAATAATTAGAGGTTACTTTAGAAATGTACCTATATTCTTCCTATTTTAAATAATATAATAAATATAATTATAATTTAATTAAAATAATGTAAGAAAACAGAAAGCAAAAACTATAAACTAATTATCTATCAATCCAACTCAGAGAAAATATTTACTTTTATTTATATTTAAATGAATCAGTATAAACAATAAAATACACAGCAAATGGACTCAGAACCTTTAATAAACGCTTAGCATCAATACCAATATGCTTATTATTATGTTTTATTAAATGGTAGTAACATGAATATCTATAATTGTAAGAATAAATCACAAAATCCCATCATTAATAAAGATTTAAAAAATAGCTGGAAATAATATGCATAATACCCCCGATTATCAAGATTAGCAGCTAGACATAAATAATGTGTTGATTCAAGAAGGTTACTAAAATATCAATTAAATGAGTGTAGTTGACAGGACCAGGCTATGGGCTGAATACAAAGAAAAATGTAATTATCATAGGATGTTTATATTATTATCCTCATCTAACAATTTATCAATTTTCTTAATTTTACTTTGTAGAAATTAGAGAAGCAAAGGAAGTTAAAGAGCGTTAAGATTAATTAGCTCAAGACTGCACTTTCAAACCTCAGATAAACAGTGCATACAACACCAAGAGAAAAACAGCTAGATAAGCCAATTAAAACGAAGAACTTTAATAATAAAGCAGCAAAGGCCTTGACAAATATCTGCATAGAATGAATCAAGCCAGAGAGAGAAAAGAAGAGCAATAAGTCTTAGAGGAGAAATTGTTTAAGAAAGGCTAAAACTGGAAGCCAAAGCTTACTACACCCATAGAGCCAAATCTCACGTCATTCAAGAGAAATGCTGAGAGGGACAATTAAAATCATAATAACATCAGATCTTTGATTAAACCAGTTAATCCATTGCAATCTTCATAATAGCAGCATGTAGCAGGCAAAGGATCAATCAGATTTGAGTAAGATGCTTAAACAAACCCAAAATTACTCCAAATATTGTCAACTAAGAAACTAGTTTTTAATTGATTTTTTTTTTAAAAAATAAAATTCAATGACTGTTTTAAAATTACTAAATAAAATAAAAAGCGAAGATTTTATGACCCTTCTATGATTTAACTAAAAGATGATTAAACTAAAGCATCTATTTCATTTTATATGAAAAACTTTTTGTCAAGTTTTAATCATAACTTAAAATTAAAATTTAAATAGCATTAATGATACTACATATTTCTTTAATTGGCGTCATTTGAATTATAACAATAGCAATTAACAAATATTGATGACAGAGATGGAGGCAGTGGATCGCAGGACTAGAGTTAGAATGATAACAATAGAAGTGCATTGAGTCCAGGGTAAATAAAAAATACGAAGGATTTTGTGAAAATAGCTTAAAGAAATAAGATTAGTTCGTTGAATTAAGGTCAGATATGCACTATGAAGAAGCTATTTCACTCATACATCTTCATATTCAATTCAATTAAAAAATTAAAGAACAAAACTTCTTATATAAATTATAAAAATATTCTTAACCTTGATATATGAAACAAATGACTATCTTAAATATAGTATTTAGTTAACTTAATAAATAATATCTGAATTAATTCCATAATAAAATAAAACTTAATTATTAAATCAATATCTCACCGATGCAGATGTCTTCTCTTCATTCTAAATATCATTAAAACCCCGAAACACATTTGTCATAGAATTTAACACTTTATTTTTAATATTTGTGTATTACTATTGTTTAGACTTCTAAAAAAAAAACATTTCTGAGAAGGATAAATAATTTTATATATTGTTTATGAATAGATTCTCTAATAAAGAAAATGATTGTATATTTTAAGGCGAATAAATATAAAAAAAAAGCTGAATCAATAGTATTTACAGAATCTAAATATCTATTATCTACAAATTTAATTAAATTTATTAATGCTGAATGCTATATCTATTAATATACAAATTTAAGCAAAGCAAAAATTCTTAATTCTCAATCTATAATAATAATAATAATAATAATAATTAACTCGCATCGAAATCTTAAAGCCCCCCGAGTATATCATTATGAAAGGAACTCAGTTCCTTTGGTTGTTTCTTCTCTTTTTGTTGTTTTTTGGGTCTTCTTGGTTGTCTTTGTTTGTTTTTCATTTTTCTGCCCTTGTTTTGGTTTTGTCTTCTACGGTCTTGTCTTAAGATGGCGACGTAGTCGTCGTTAATGTGTTTGTATTTAATTGATAATTAAACTTATAGAATTTTGACTTAGAATTTAATAAGACCGAGGGAAATATAAGACTTAAAATTTTCTTTCATGAAGAAGATGAAATCGCTTGAGAGATTCTTGGAATAGTTCCAAGGTGTTTTAAATCTAATGGTGTTTGTGCTAAGCATGTGGTCTTGGTCTGTGTCGCAATAAATTATGACGTCTTAGTCGTAAGATCTAAGTTTGTCGATAGTCTTAAGGAATGCTCAGATTTGTTGAGGTAGTTCAAGGTTATTGGCTATGGTGTGTTAGGCTTTAATGTCTCTGTCGAGGATGTCTTCAACTTGCTCAAACTTGCTCAAAGTAGTGAGCAATTGTATTATAGATACCTTGGGTTGTTGATTAAATTCTTAGGGAGACGATTTGTTCCTTGAGTTCTAGTGCTTGGATTCTCAATCTATTAATTTAAAGCAATATTTTGTAAGATACTTTTTTGCTTGAAGTATTAATAATTCTAAATTTTCTTAAAAAATATCAAAGTAATGATAAAACCATTTATTTAAAAATCGTAAACTTGGTGAAATAAAAGGGATAAAAATTTTCAAGATGCTTAGTAAAGTTGATTTATTTAACTATTCTCAAAACTCTCTCATAAATCTAATAAAAGATATTAACACATACAAACTTAATTTTTATTAGCCATATAAATCCCCAATCTAAATTAAGATGAGTTGTAATTACAGAAAATATTTTAGCTTTTCAATTAGTCTACAATGACTATAATGGTATTTGTATATTTGTATTAGGATTTTGGTATTGCTGATTGTTCACAAGCTCTGTATCAATAAGTTTGGTCATCATTTACTTGAACTCTTCATAGTCTATTTCTCCATTGCCATCCTAGTCGACTTCTTTTATCAATGCATCCCAAACTTTCTCGTCGACTAATTGCTTCTTAATTCCCAAAATTTCTTTGAGTTCGTCCACTGAAATTGAACCACTTCCATCTTTGTCAAAAAAGGCAAAAGCAATTCTAAATTTTTCGTCTGAAATCAGATTCTTCCTGTTTAATGTGGCAACTAACCACTCCGAGTATAATAAATGAGGATGTAAAACTTAATTGTAAAGCTATTGATAATAATCAATTTCTCCACTTCCATCTATATCAGCACTCTTCAATATTTTTTCAACTTCTTCTTCAGCAAAATCTCCATAAATTTTTCTATATCCCACAATTAATTCTTCTCTTGATAGCTTTCCATCATTATTAGTGTCTAAAGACTAAAAGATTTACTTGGTGTTTCTGATTTCATCATGTGATAAGATTTAAGTAACAATTAAAATTATAAATCGAATTTATTCGGTAATATAATTTGAGAAAATTTTGAATGTATGTCAGAACTGCCTATTGCATCTTTTAATCAGAGCTAAAGCTCTATAAATTTTATAGAGACTCTTTTGCATGCTCCATGTTTGTAGATTTTATGCCTCTAAGTTAAATCCAATCATGTTTGATAGCTTCAGAAGCAGATATTCTTTGATTTGGGTCTAAAGTTAACATTCTCCTGATAAGGTCTTTTCCTTATTCTGATATACCTATTTGGTTTAGATAATACTCAGAATGCACACCCTTTTTCACCCTCTCCAAAATTTCTTAATCTGAGTCACCATAAAATGGTGGTCTTCCCGTTAATAAGCAATACAAGATTATTAAATATTTTTATTAAATAATAAGTCTAATTCCAAGATTACTCCTAGACTCCATAAATCACATTTTTCATTATACTTTGAGGACAAGATAATCTCTGGTGCCATGTAAAAAACTGTGCCTATAATTTGATGCATTCCTTGATCAGGTTTTAATGATTAAGCAGTGCCAAAATCTATCACTTTAATCAATCCTTCACTTTCTATCAAAATCAACAACTTATGAAAAATATATAAACCCATTACATTATAAAGTTTTTATGAATGTTTTCTGGCTTAAGATCTCTATGACATATATCATTAGCATGACAGTAGTTGATGGCTTTCAAAACTTGTAGCATAATCTCTGCTGCATCTTTTTCTGAAAAATGATTTCTCTTGATAATTTCATCAAAAAGTTCTCCTCCCTCACATAACTCTGTTACAACATAAAACCTGGCATCATCTTGATACACCTCATATATAATAGTATTTACATACATAATGCATTTTTGATAATTATAATTTGAGGATGTTAGGATGATCCATCTACTTCAACAAAGTTACTTCTTGAATTAATCTCTATCTTTCCTCTTCATTATAGAACCCTGTCTTTAACATTACCTTAACTGCTCTTATGGATTCGGTATTAAGATTCCTGCATTTGTTTACTTGACCATAGGCACCTACATTGAAACTGTTAAATACTATACATTGATATTATAATGTCGTACCTTCTCCTAAGACATTAAGCAGTTCGTAATTATCTGAGAATCTTCCATTCTAGAAAGCTTTGAAATCACAGGCTGAAAGCTTCAAATCATGAAGCTCTGTCACCTATCTCATGTTCTAAAATTTAAATTTCAAGATATGGTCATTAATAATTACAGTAGGATCAATTTCAGTTTGGTGGTCAATATTTTAAGTTTAATGAGTGCAGTTGCAAGAATTTCCCATCTTTTAGGAATATGTGAGATTTTAAAATAAAATTAAAGTTTATAAATATAGATCTATTATCAAATATTAGGATTTTGAGGTATATTAAATATAATAGCATTTTTAATTTAATATTTTAAAAAGTCCTCAAATATTTTAGGTTATTAAAATGCTAAGAATTTTAATTTAAAACGAAAAATAGCAGTGTTCAATTCATATTATCAAATTTGATTGTCATTTTCTTATGTTGGTTCAATTATAGATCCTTTTTGTATTTCACCTTATAAGAACTTTCCCATCATGATTTTAAACTCTTCGAATGAAATTTCTCCATTAACCCATTTTATAAGGAAAAATTTATTTATAAAAGATTTATGACTTATTTTTTTAAATAAAGTGGAAATTAAAATATCTGCCAATTGATTAGAACAACCTAAGTTTAAAATCAATTATAAAACAGTATACAATAACTTTACTATTTTTATATATTTATAGAATAAGGTTTGGATAAAATTTATATTTATTAATTTTTTTATTGTTTTTGTGTATTGCCGTCAGTATCCACTTCTTTGATAATATCTGACCATATATTTACATTTCCGAATTTCTTTCCCACTCCAAGAATTTCTTTTATTTCATTTGCTGAGATAGCTCCACTACCGTCCTTTAAGCACACAATTAAATAAAATTTAATGTTTTCTTACTTTATCAAAGATGTTGAAGGCGCTTCTAAGTTTCTCCTCAGAAAGCACATCATATTTATTGATGGTAGCAACTTGCCACTCTGAATAATCAATTTCTCCATTGCCATCCTAATCTGCTATCTTGAATAATTTGTCTGCTTCTTTGATGACGTCTTCCTCTGACATGTGTTTATAAATTTTCTTGTAGCCTTCTATCAACTCTTCTCTTGAAATTTTTCCATCAGAATTCTTATCGATAGCTTTGAAGGACTTATAAAGTCTATCTTGCTCTTCTTTTGTAGACATTTGACACACAATGAAAGTCAAAGCAGCTTATTGAAGTTTTTACTCAGCCTAAATTTATGGTTAATTTGTTATAAGAAACTTACTCTGAATTTCTCAAGATTTTAAAGTGCATCTGTAGTAGCTTCTAGAGATTGTAAATCCATCAATTCTTAAGCTTTATGCTGAATCCAAGGGTGTTCTAAAGCCTAAGCAGCAGTCAATCTTTCATTAGGATCTAATGCCATCATTTGAGAGATAAATTATTTCACAAGATTTGATCTATTTCTCCAAGCAGGTCCTAAAAGTAATTCTAAACATTTTAATTAACTTACTGGTAAAATTGTACTTTCCCTTTTTGACTTTTGCAATAATTTCAGGATCTGAATTACCGGGAAAAGGTGGCTCACCACTTAATAAAATAAATAGAATGACTCCGATGCTCCATATATCACATTTCTCATCATACTTTCCATTCAAGACTTCTGGAGCGATATAGTAAGCAGTACCTAGAACCAGCTCCATCTACTCTTCATTTTCATAGACCTATGAAGTACCAAAATCAATTAGTTTGATTGTCTATTTATCATCTGAATCTAACTATAAATTTTCAGGTTTCAAGTCTCTGTGACAAACATTTCTGCGATGACAGTAGTTTATTGCTGATAAAAACTGTTTCAAGATTACGGCAGAATCTTTTTCTTTAAATCTCCCTCTAAGAATAATTTCATCGAATAACTCCCCTCCCTTGCATAACTCTGTAACTAAGTAAATGAATTTCTTATCTTCAAAGACTTCAAAAAGTCGCAAAATATTGGGGTGATCAAGATTTTTTAAAATGTCAATTTCATATCTTAGTCTGGTGTATTCACTCTTATTGATTTTATCTTTTTTCATTATTTTTACTGCTCTAAATGCTTTAGTTGTTTTATGTTAACACTTTTGCACCTAACCGTAACCACCTATAAACATATTTATAGAGAAATAATTTCAATACCTGAACCAAGAACCTATTCATCAAGTCTATATAAACCTATAAATTAATAAGAATAATATAATACTAATATTTGAATATTGTAGGAATACATTTGATTTGCGAAAATAATTAGTAAATTAATAAATAACAATTATAAATCGTGGCAGTTGACTTTCTGGATACCTAGGCAATATGGTACTTCTTTGATAGAGAATAAAAATCAGCTGGACTTTACTATTGGCAGTACCCCTCTCTCGCATTCTGAGAGTGAGATAAATCGACTTTAATTTTTAGTTATTTGTTTAGGATTTCATTCAAAATTAAAGTCGATTTATCTCACTCTCAGAATGCGATAGAGGGGTACTGCCAATAGTAAAGTCCAGCTGATTTTTATTCTCTATCAAAGAAGTACCATATTGCCTAGGTATCCAGAAAGTCAACTGCCACGATTTATAATTGTTATTTATTAATTTACTAATTATTTTCGCAAATCAAATGTATTCCTACAATATTTTGTTTACATCTGAAAACTTTGTGTTTTTATGTTGAAATACAAAATCTCCTTTATTGATGATCAAATCTTCTTTTTGATTGAGTGTAGTAGTTCTCTGCATGGATTAAAATTCCTACAAAAATTAAATGTTATGACAATGAAAGAAATTTAATTAGTTAGAATAAGATCCATACTTTTTCCTTTTTGTTGCCAGTTTTTTTACTTCTATTATCTGTTTGTGAAAAACATGCTCCCATTTCAGATATTTTATTCTGGAAAATTATAAGTAAACACAAATTAATACTCTATTAAAATATATAGAAGAAATCAAATTATGGTAACTGACACTTAAATTCTTAAATTGAATAAGTTTAATACTATAATCAAAATAGAATTATTTCTGTGTTGCTTATCTTATTCTTGCAAGTGTCTCTTTATCTTTGTTAAGTTTCTCTCTAAATCTATCTGGATTGCATTCATTATCCTGGGAGCTACTGTTTTACTTATTGACTCCAAATTTTTAATTTTCGATAGCATTTTCTAGTCTATTGTGAGACTAGTACAATTTTTACCAATCTTAGTACTGTGGTTTTTAACTTTAGTTGCTACTGTAGTTATTGTAAGTTTATTACTCGCTTGAATTACAGAAATTTTAATGCAAAGGTTAAATTTCTTGATTTTGACTATATTATCTGTTGAAGCTTATTGGTACTGGTGCTTCATAGGGTAAAGGAGTGGTTTCGTTAAGTCTTTTTTAATTGACTACTTTGTTTTAAAAAGCTCCATTATTATTTTGCACTATATCGCTGTTAGATTACTAAATTTCTTTTTCTTAATAGATTGTAGATACATATTAATACTGCTGTGTATAGGTTGCTATTCTTTAGCTTAGAGGAATGTAATTATGTTATGAACTTTATTTTTAATTTTAAATTGGTTTCACTTACAATGGTTATGTTTGGTAGTTTAATTGGGTTTGTTAATTATTTTGAAGTGGAAAATTAGTTGCAGGATTTTTAAGCTATTAATCACTATATATTTAATAGAGCGAATAAATTCAAATCATAAATTAATAGTAATCACAAGAGATAACAGTAATGATGTAAATTTATATCTTCAAAAATGAGTTTCGTCTTCTTGATCCTCTCTTGTCATCATTAATTAATTAATTTTTATCCTACCTTTTCCCTCCTTGTATGACTTTGTGGTAGGCCACTAAAAAATAATCTTTTTAAAGATATATTTGTGACTTACATTATATTAGAGTGTACAGGAAATTTCTGTGTCTGATTATTTTTTTTTATCTTTGATTATAATTAATTTAATTTATTTTTTAAATATTAATTTATTTTTATTTTAAAAAATCGTGAATAGATATCCTATAATTTATTTATTGATTTGATCTATGAGGTAGTATGAGTAAGATCTTAAATCTTATTTTATTCATAATTACTATTTATGTTGATCATTTCTAAGAGCTGTTAATCTTAGGTATTTTAAGATTAAGTGTGCTAGACAGGTATCTCGCTCTATACTGAATCAAAGTTTAGCATGTTATCGATCTTATAGTAATCAGCTGGATTAAGATTACCGATAATATTATTTGCTCTACTTCTAGTATCTTCTTTTCGAGGTAGAATTGGAGTTTAATCAAAATTTAAAATTGCATCGTTTTAATCAAACCTGATTTAGCTGGAGGTTCTGCTCTGATTACCAAGCGATTATCTTGATGAGTAATTTAAAAAACTATAAATCATTAGTTATATTTTGTATACTATAAATTGAGTAAAATAACTAATGAGTGATTGTTCAGGTTATCATAGGACCGTGACCTTTAACTTTACTTTCTCTCATATATCTTAGCATATGAATTTGGTTCTCTGCTTCCATTCCTCATTATATTACCCTAGCTCATATTATGATAAGATTTGTTGATAGATCTATTTTAATTAACTTCGTTTCTGCTATCATTTAAGATACTCCCTTGATTTCTTTGGTTTGGTTTAGGAGGTTTATATTAAAACAACTTCGGCTCAAAAGTGCATCCTAATACATCCTTATCCTTTTGCTCTTCTCTAGCCGATTCGATCTTTTTATTTTTGTTATGAAGCCAAATTTCATTTCTCTCTACAACTGGTAAATCCTTCCACCTACCTGTGTTTTATTAAGAGGAAAATTAATTTTAATTTATTAAATTTGCTTATGATTAGGAGTATTACTGATTGCTAAAGAAGTTATTCTCAAATTTTTTGGTTCTTAGATTTTGATTTTATTTCAGAAAATTGAGTTGAGAGGTTGTATTATTGCTTCTATTTTATATTGAATTGTAATTTTGAGTATTATTTTGAATATTTTTCATCGTTTATACTTCAGGTCTCAACTGAATAGGCTATTGATATAGGCCTGATGAAAGTAAACTTATTCCACTTTAAGAAGTTTAATTAAACATGTTTTCATTTGGATTTTGTGAGGATAGTGATTTATAGGTCATTAGCTATGCACTTAAAGTTCCAGTGTTCTAAAGAGAATTGCCAATTAATGGGTTTTAATCAGTTAAGTTTGATGATACAAGGGAAGGTTTTTAAAAATGACTAAGATTGCGAGTGTTTTACATATTAATCATGTTCATCTTCTAATCTGTATCAAGAATCAGATCAAGAATAAATAACAATTTATTTTAAAAATTCTCTCATTTTTCTTATCTAAATCATTTTGTAAGGTGTTTTGATGGATATTATGCCCATTAATATTTACCTCATTTGTAGGCATATTCTAAATTTTATAATGAATTTAATTGAGCTGTTGATCATACATATCCAATTATTAAGATGAACTATTGTTAAGCGTACTTTTTCATACAAGGAGGCATATTGCTTCTTAGGCTATTATGCTTTATAATTTATCATTTAAGACTAAGGATTTTAATAATTAAAATTACTAGACGATGGCTTTAATTAACCTCTCAAGTTTTTACATGATTGGGGTTGATTCAAAGGCATTTTAGTAGAGGGTTGGTAACTTGAATAATTTTAAGTCTGAAAAAATTTGATTGTTGTTTCTTGAAGGACTTAACGATTGATGTTACTCTGTCTTTAAGTTTCCAATGTATAGTTCAGTATTATTTCTATGAATTAAATTTGAATTGCTGGGAAGCCCTATTCTCTAGTTTGAGTACTTCTAAAAACCATTATCTATCATTTTCTACTCAATAATCTTTAAAGTAAAAAGAAAAAACTTATAATCTTTTCTGAAGTCTTATTGATTTTAGGTGAAATCTATTGCTACCTTTCACTTTCAACCTTCCTTTGTTTCATATCTTCCCTTTTATGTTGAGTTTGCATGCCATATTCCTGCAATCTATTTTATATTGGGATATTTTCTTTCTCTCTGTTCTTGAGGTACTGCTGGCTCCCAACTGAAACATGCTTTGCCTTTTAAAGCTCTTGCTACTATTTCTCATATTCTAAAACATCATGATTCATCTTCATTTCTTTCATTCTGGCATCTTTGCGATTATTCCAAGTATACAGATCTTAGATGTTTCTATTTATCGCTTAACTTTTAGAATTTATCTAGGGCTTTTCTCTTATCATTTGCTGTTCTTGCTAGAGCTTCTACTATATAATAATTTTTACAAAAAAATGAAATTAAAAACTAAACTATTAAGCAAGAGAGATGTATTCTTGTTTCTTCAGCAAGAACTCATTCTAGTTTTATTAGAAATCACGGTTTTAAGCAAGTTTTTGAGATTTAGATGAAATTATGGGTTTACTTTATAGTAAATGCCTTTCTTGATTTGCTTTTATATTTTAAATCAGTTCAATGCATTTTTGTTTATCTTTATGATCTTAATAAAGTTTCTCATGAGATTTTCTATTGGAGTTAAGACCGTTGAAACCTGTCAATGACGAAGTATCTGAAAGAAGCGAATTTGGGGATTTAGTTTGATATTTACTCTCATTTAACAAAATATAAAATACAGACATTAAAATCAAAATTTAACAATAAATTCATTCTACACAAGAATTTGAGTATTAGACTAGTGTCTTGAATGCATTTAGTTCTTTTAGTTAGCTTTTTATCTAAACTAATCCGATATTTTTTATTAATTATTTTTCAAGTCTTACAGCCTTTTCTTGAAATTAAAGGGATCTAAATTTTCATTTTATTCTTCTTCATCATTTTGATTTTAATAATTGAGAGTTTTAGAAGGAATGTCGGGGGGGGGAAGTTTCCTGACAAGAGGGAAGTTTCCTGTCAAGTAAATTATTTTATATATAATTTTTATTAGTTAAATATAAAATATTTTAATTAATAATTCTTGACTCATTAAATGGCTAAAGGATAATTTTTTTAAGATTTAATTAGATAAATTGGAATTATTTTCTAATATCAAAACTAGAGATATAGAATCATATTTTTATTATAATTCTTACTAAAAGTTCCGAAAACTACGTAAAATAAAATGATATATTAATGAAAATATTGTTCAACAAAAAGTAGATCTTGGCATACTTCATTATTGATAGGTTAAATTGTTGAATAACAAATATGATAAAATCAGAGAAGGTGTTTATAATTGTCAAAAATAATAATTACACAACGAAAAAATAAATTAAAAAAAATTAAAATTTTCTTGACAGGAAACTTCCCTAAAATTTTTATTTTATCATAAACCTTGACAGGAAACTTCCCCCCCCGGAATGTCATTGTTTATGCTGATCATAGCAACAGTTAGTTGCTATGCAAAAGTTTATTACAGATTAATTTAATAGTAGTATCAATCGCGTTTTAAAATATGCTGAATATTCTAAAGTCATTGCACCATCATTACTAGAATTTGCTTTATTTGAACTTTAAAGTTGAGAGTGCTTTTGGTTTAGATTGTTGACAAATGCTTGAAAATTTGCAGTATTATTCAACATGGGAGAAGCTGCATTTTTAGTAGAATTCAATCCACTTGTTAGGGGATTGTGAAACAAATTTGGAGAAACAGTGTTTATTTAATAATTCTACCTTACTTTAGAATGCTCATAAGTTTAGCCAGCATTCATGGAAATATGACGAGATTAAATACATAAATCTTATAAAAAAATCTCTTTATTAGAATCATTAGCTTGTTAATATGGTTAAATTTGCTTGTTAGATATATAAGGCTAAATAGGCTTACTTAGTATATTATTTCTTACGAAATCATCTAAAGTATCCTTTGATTAATCTACGTCTTCTACGTTAATTATATATAGGAAAATTTTAAATATATACTATAGATAATTGTTGGGGTATGCTACTGTGAGGAGGATTATAGATGTTATTTGATTGAAGTGAGGTGATTGTTTTAATGCAAATTCCTATATGACTCCATATTTTAAAGATTTACAGTATTTTAAAAAGAAAATTAGGTGTTCTGTGAATGTGGGAATGCAATGATTTTTAAGATTGCTTATTACTCTAATTCTAATCAGAAGCATACTAAGAATAATTTTGGGATTAATTGTTCTTAAGATGATTACTAAAAATATTTTAAGTCGAATTAGTCTGAGTGAGTGTCTTCATATTTATTCAAATTTAATTTCAAAATTAAACAATCAATTAATCAAAAATATGAAAATAAAAATGTATAGCTTATTTGTTGAGAATTTTGATTTAATTAAGTTCCTCTTACTCTATGGATAACATATTGCTACTTGATATAAATAAAAATTGCTGTTCTTTCGATTTCTTTCATTTAAAACAAAAATCTGAAAGGTCATAATTATCCAAGCCCCTTTTTTTATTTGAGTCTTATCATATGACTTTTCAATTCAAATTATTGACCTCCTGATGTACCCAATTCTGTGACAGTCAAATCTATCCCTTTAGCCCTCTATTTCCCTAGCACTTATTCTAGGAGTCATTGGTACCATTAAACTTTCACCAATGCTTCTTCGGCGATCGGTAAGGAATCCTGATTTAAGTGATGGAGTTTGTAAATTGAATACTCCAGAATTACCCATCATTTCTCTATCGAAATTATAATAGTCTCCTAAGAGAGGTTCTCTCTTGTCATCATCCATGGAGCTTTAATAATCCTTCTTTTATTTCCTCTAAAAGTAAATATCGACGCCAACTACACTAGATAGAGCAATCATTATGAAAAACAGAGAATAGGCTATCGTTGTCTCTGACGAAAAGACCTCAGAACATTCCATATCATTATATTAGTTATTTGATCCACAGCATTGTGATTTGCATTCAATATCTCTATTACAGAAATCCTCTTGAAGTTCTCTGCTTTATGAGCAAGTTCCACTATCAAAACATTTCGTATTGAAACAGCAAAAAGAAGCGCATTAAGAATTAGACTCACAGTCTGATCCATAGATTAAATTTTAAAGTGCTGGTGTTTGTTACTAGGATTTACTTAAATAAGGCATTAATGTGAGTATAGAACATCCTTGTAATAGAATCAAGTTTAACTTAATGTTAAATATTATGTTATTATATAATTTAAATTGTAAAAAACCTTAAATTAATAATTATTGAAATTTCGAAATTAAACAAAAATATGAACAAATTTGAAAAGAAGAGATGTAAGCTTACTTTTTTTTGCAACATTATCTCATAATATTTAATTAGTGACCAAATAAAACGACTATCAAGCGAATAGTGGAGCAAAGATAACTTGTGCTAAATTTGGAGGCCAAAATTATTAGCTATTAGCTGCAGGAGATGATCAAAGAAACATAAACTTATGGAAATTAAGCAAAAATTTACCCAAGCTGGTAAGTCTAATTCATCCATCAATGAAGTAATTCTTTAGGTAATAAATGGTCACTCAACAGGAGTAAGCGAGCTATAGTTCAGTGGAACTGCAGAATAAATTTATGCAGGAACATTTGGAGGCACTATTCACGTTTGGGTTTTAGCAAGCAAAAGGGAAATTGCAAAATTATAAGGTCACTTGACAAAAACTACCTGCTTAAACAGTGATTAAATGGGAGGAACTGTATTAGTTTCAGGTTCAGAGGACACCAAAGTAAAAGTTTAAGACTTATGAACAAATAAGTGCATTCAAACTTACAGAGAGCATACTGGAGTTTTGAACAGCGTTTAATTGTCTCCAGATTCTAGATGGGTTGCTTTTGGAGGAGAAGATGGTACTTTAAGAATATGGGATATTGCCTCAGGAAAAACTTTACAAGCTTTCCCTATAGCTGGACAATCAATAACTTGCATTTAATGTAGCCCCTAAAATTTAGCTTTAGCTAATGGCTCAACAGATAGAACTGTGAAATATTGGGACTTAGAGCAGTTTTCAAGCATTAATGTTACTCCATAAGATAGTTCTCCAATAACAAATTTGACTTTTGATGAGGACAGAAATGCTGAATTCTTGTTTGCAGCTTCAAATGAAAGTATAAAACTTTGGAACATTAAAACGAATAAGTTACTGGATTGTTTAAGTATTATTCCAAAAAACATATCTGATCTAAGAATAGCAAGCGAAGAAAGATTCCTTTAAATGTCTGCTCAATCAAATAATACTATATCAGTTTGGTATGCTCCATTAGAAAGTATAAACTATGATGAGACAATTGACACTGTACCTTCAAGTGACTCAGTAAAATCCTAGTAAGATTAGCATATGATGGCTGTAATGCAACCACAAAAGTCAAATTTCGTCAAAAGCTAACAAACTTCTGAAGAAATTGAAAGCCAGAGATCAAAGCAGCTAAAAGAAAATTCATTTGCTAATGTTTAACCAAAGTAGGATCCCTAATAATTCTAACAAGATAGAAAACCCTCATTAAAATAAGTAAATCAGGTAAATACTCAATAAATGTAGTAGCAATTAGAAGATACCGAAATGCAAGATTTATCTAGAGCCACTTATGTGAAAAGTCCTAATGACAAACCAATTGGCATTGACATGAATAGTTTTGATGTAGATAAAAGTTAAGCACCACAAAAGAGAGATCTAGAAATTATAAATGAATGCATGGGCAATCATGCAACTTTGGTTAGCGTAATGCAGAGAAGAACAAATCATGTAAATATTATTCAAAATTGGTGGACTAAGGGAAATATAACGTCTGCAATAAATGCCTTAAATATGATGAATGACACTAGTACTGTGATGGATGTGGTGAATAATACTTTTGCTGAAAATTAGAAAGTAGACATCCTAAACTATGAGAATATTTCAGCAACAACTACTCATTGTGTCACTCTTGTCAACAGTAAATATGAAACTCATATTTTAGCTGGTTTGAAAGCTATGTTAAACATATTAAACACTGGGCTCCATAAATGATAGAAATTAAAACTGTCCCCGTTGGAAGTGGTGTTGATTTGGCAAGAGAAGAAAGATTAAAAAAAGTAGATACATGCATTGAAAACTTCAAGAATTTTTATAAATGCAAAGGATTCCAGAAATCTCTTCAGAGAGAGGGTGAAGTTCAAGAAATTGGCAAATTGGTACATAATCATCTTACAAACTTATTAAATAAAACTGGGAGAGAATTTGAAGCAGATTGACTTAGTAGAAAGAATAGTTATTGTGAAATAGTTGTTTGTTGTTAAATATAATATAGTTTAATTATCAAAATTGGATTATAAATTCATGAATTAATATCAAAAATTTAAATGTCTTATTTCTAACAGATACGAGATTAAAACTACAACTAGCATCTATCTCGAGATTAGGAGCGAAGATAAAGGAATCGCAGAAATTATATAAGTAATTTAAATGAGCCCTTGCTTGATGCAGGGGCTTTTGACCCTAACTCCTCAGATATAGGAATGCGACAAAATTATGAAGCTCTTTGAAGTTATAGATCAAGAGATATGAATCAGCAGCACAAGAAATACATTTATTAAGACTTGCTTTTTGATTTTTTACTCTTGCTCCTTTTACAAACATTTGGATCCTCTTAGAAATGCGGAATTCCCGTGTATGAATGGTGCACTATATATTTCTGTATATTGATAACTCGGTCATTAGTGGGACTTGTGAAAATTAAAATAAGCGAAAATAATCCGAGATATGTGAACATATTTTCAATAATTAGCTTCATTGTCGTTGATGGCATGATACTAGCATGGCTTGTTTACGGAAATATGATATTTTACTCAAATAAGAATGATTGTGGAGAAAAAGAAGAAACTAGAATACTATACAATTTAATGTTGATACTGATTATAATTGGCTATATTTAAATGCTCATCTATGCTTTACCCATATTCTGTATGCCTTGTCTGGTTTATATCTTAAGAACAAATCAAAGAAGACAAGCTAGAGTAATCAGCAACTAAGCAATTCCTCAAGTTATTCAAAGCTTGACAAGACTTAAATTTGATACCTCAAGATTTACAGCGGAAAATCAGTGCAGTATATGTTGGTAAGATTTTAAAAGTGACGATGATGTTACTCCGTTAACTTGTGATCCTTAGCACTATTTTCACTCTAAATGTATCGAAGATTGGATTAAAACAGGCAAAAATAGCTGTCCTCTGTGTAGGAAACCTATTAGAGAGCTGTGAGAGGAGTTGTAATATTAGCACCTTAATCAAATTAAGAATTTATTTCTTTATTTCATCAATCGTTAAGATTTGATTAGATTGGGAATTATATAAAATTAAATTAATTTATAAACCGTAAATAATGTCGAAAGTTATAGAGACAATAATATCTTTTCTTGCTGAATTTTCAAAAAGATCTCTAGGATTACTACATGATAAATCCTTTATCTCCCCAAAGGTTATAATATCTGTTCAATTACTACTAGGTGGAATGTTTCTTTTTAAAACTTACAAGTTTACTGTTTTCACTAAAGAGAGGTACAGAATTCTAGCTATTGCGCAGCAAAGAATTTAAGAGAAAGATTTAGCAATTGAGTTTATTAGAAAAAAAAGTACTTAAAAAGGCTAAAATTTCTTATGAAAAAGAGTTAATATTTCTAAACTTCTCATTGAGCGAGCTATAACTATAGTTATTAAAATAGACTATCAGTAATAATGATTAGATTGGAATTTAAAACGGAATAAATGAATCTAGTTTAGCTAAGCAAAATATTTTTAAAAGCCAAGCTCCTTAAATTCATTAATCATAAATGCAGAAATCACAAAATGAACTTTATCGATCGTCCTAGATTGCAAACAAAAATTAGCATTTGGAACAAAGCGAAAGTAATGTGGAAGTACTAACTATCGATGATGTAGTTTTGGTTTATTTAAAGCAAATCGTAAGCTAATCAAAGCACTCCTTATATGGAGAGTATAATTTTAAGCAAGTCTTGGATTAAGTTAAACTTCTAAACGCTACTATATAAACAATGATTAAATTTTAGCAAGAATCGACCTTAAAAGAAAAATAAGATATTGCATAAAATGCTCTAAATATACAGCAAGATGAAGAGATAAAATAACAGCATATCGAAGAAGAAGAGAAATCTGCATTTTTGATAGATGAGGAATAAGAAGATCATGCTCCCTAATCTTCAAATATAATTGATAGAAGTTTTGAATAAGTTAATAAGAAGGAAAAAAGTTCAATTACATAAATTCTTGAGCAGAAAAGCTTGCTTGGTCTTATTGTCGCAGTAGACGATAGAATATCAGTTAAGGGTTTATAAAGCAGGCTTGGAATGATTTAGGAAATTAATTTACAATAAATTTAAAGCAGCTGTGATTTCTATAAATTTACCATTAAATTCATGTGAAACATATAAGTTTCTTATTATTAAAATGATTTAGTTGAGTACATTCAAAGTAAAGGAGTTAATTTTTTAAATCAAAACTCTGATCAAGGCATTCTGCTATAGTTTAATATGAACGGTAATGGCCCCAGGGCGGGGCAAGATGAATTTTTTATCAAAATTTTTAAACTATTTATATTTCTTTAAAACTTCTAATTATTGATATAACTCAATATATAGGTATCATTTAACAATTTTCCTTGGATAATATACTCATAATTTATTCGAATACGTTACTTTTAACATATTAACTTTTATGTATTTAAAATTAATGATGATACAAATAATCTTGCAAATTATCCTATTTTCATAAAAATAATTATGAAAAGTTTATATTTTTTTAAACTTTGCTCATTTTTATAAAAGTTAATATGTTAAAAGTAACGTATTCGAATAAATTATGAGTATATTATCCAAGGAAAATTGTTAATGGAACCTATATATTGAGTTATATCAATTATATAGAAGTTTTTAAAGAAATTTAAATAGTTTAAAAATTATCATAAAAAATTTATCTTGCCCCGCCCTGGGGGCCAATACCCAAATAAACAATTAAATCTGGGGTTAAACTTTTAATCCTTGGAATAGTAATAGAATTGTGGGAAATTCCTATAAAGCTAGTTTAGTAGCGAGAAAATTTGTTAATTTTGCAATTTCTGTTGATTAAATCATGGAGCAAAAGATTAATGTAGCTTTCAATGGAGTTTAGTGCTTTTCACCAAGTGGATTGAGATTACCTTGGCAATCAATTAATGATAAATATAATATTATTGATCACAAAGTTACTGGATCTTCAATCTTACCAAAGAGATTGGCATTTATTATATAATTATTGATCTCATCATTCATTTTATCAGCTTCATATAATTAAATTTAAATAAATGAAAATATGTGTTGGCTTTCTTTTCTTTAAGAAAATAAAAAAGACTTTTTAGTCTTATATGATTATATTTATTTGAGTTTTAAATTTATAGGCAAAAAAGTTGAAGATATTATGATAGTAGTAGATTAACTAATGAGAGATACAAAAGAAAATAAAATATTTACTAATAACCCAAAATCACTGCATATTCCATTTGACCTTGACAAAAACTATTGTGAAGAACCTGTAAGAATCGCCTATTTTGACTCCCAAACTATATTTGAGTCTTGCCAATCAGCAAAAAGAGCAATTTTAACTTGCTACGGCCATTTGACTAGCTTAGGTTATGAAATTACAAAAATCCAATAGGATTTGCCTCACTTTACAAGAATCTTTGAACTATCTATGAAGCTGTATATTAACTGTCATTTCTTATAGAATAAATAACTCAGAAAAGAAGAAATGACAAGTCAAATTAAAAGCTTAATTCTAAGATTGATTATAGATTCAATCTACAATAAATGACTTAGCTAATGACTATTTTAAAATCCTCATAAAGATAATATTTGATGAGAGGAGTTTTGTAGAGAATGAGAACTGCAAAAGATATTTAAGACTGTATCTCAGAGTTGCTGCTTTCAAAGCAGGATGCTTAATTGAAACTTTAGTAGATGTATAATTGTGACATATTCTTATGCCCTATCTACCCTTTAGTAGCTCCACTTAAAGATGATTATCTCCATGAACTCTTACCTGCTAATGCATATGCAATTTACTGGAATATTTTAGAAATGCCTAATGGAATAATAGCTTAAGGCCTTGTAAATCACGATGAGACAGATTACAGAAGCTCAACCAATGATATGTTTGATTACTATGCAAAGTAAGTCATGAAAAATTCAGCAGGAATGCCAATTTCAGTCTAAATTGTAGGACAGCAAAATTAGGATGAAACTGTACTCAGAGTTATGAGAGAGCTTCAAGATAAGATAAAGTTTAAATTGCCAAACTAATTTGAGTGATATATTCAGCTAATGATTAATTTAATTATTTGCTCTTAATTTCAAATTAATTATAAAATCCTTAATGGAATAAAACTCGTATTAATCGTAGAATCAAGTTGTAAGTAATACCTCTTACGAAGATATATAATCTCAATCTAGTGTATCAAATATTTCGCCAGATTTGAAATCAGATAATTAAAGCTTGAAGTCTCTGGAAGACAAAATGTAGAACTTCAATATATAGTAAAATTCGAAAAAGAGAATTGAAGAAACGAATCAAAATAGACTTAATGGAAACTAAAAATAAAGCTAAAATGGATCGTAATCGTTTTTCGACATGGAGAATATTTACCCTCAATTGAAAAGCATTGAGATTAGTGAAGAACTTGAGGAGTATTACTAAATAAAAAAGAATTACATGATATTTACAAGACTGGAAAACCTGTTTATACAAGGTTTGGGGATGAAATGGTTATGGTTCCATTTTTCGCAACGATGAGTGCAATTATCCCAAAGTTATAAAGTTACTATTGGAATAATTTATAAAATGCTAAAGAATAAAGTAACAAAGTTCGCTCGATAGAAACGAGCCAATTTTCTGTTGCAATTGTTAAAAAGGGAAATTTCTACTACATTTGCATATCTAATAATAGACCTGCAAAATATCTAGATGATGACACTTCAAAGAAGCCTCTAAAATACCTGCGAGTTAGAGAAAGCTCCAGCTTTATCCGAAAGTAGCTTGAGTTTTTACACTGCCAAGTAAGTTTCAACATATTTAACTGACTCTATATTTTAGTTTGTCTCGTTAATGACTTCAAGTGTTAATGATCAGTTGACAAAGAGACCAAGTTTAGATATTAAAACTTCAATAGCTGGTCTTGAGAGAACTTTAGACATGATGTGTGAAATAAGTGTAAAAAGTCCTTCAATATTCCTTGAAGCGTATTAGCCTCTTAGAATGCCATAAAATGCGAGAAAAGCAGTTGAGAAAGCAATTGAAACAAACAAACCCTCGAATATTGCGTAAATATTAATACATTGGTGATAGTTTTTAGATGTGGCATGCTTGTCTCAGCACTGAACGTAATTTGCACATTTTCTGATCCAACTCAAATTTATGAAGTAAAAAAGTTTTATCTTATAATCCGAATTCGTAAAATTAATAGACAAATAATGTAGATTATTATTAATAGCCTTGATAGTAGTAAAGTTATTAGTAATATAATCGAAAGTATTTTTTCTAAAGTAAATTTGATTATTGATATTTCAATGTGAAGGATTCCATGATTGTAATTTATCAAAATTTTCCGTACTTAAAGTATATTTTTATTGGCCAAAAATAACTTAAATTAATTTTTTAGTATTAAAATTGGTTGTTCTAATTGTACCTACTATCAACACTAGATTTTTCCAATGTCATTTTAATGTTTCGCTTCGATGCAAACTATTCATCCGCATCTTTTTCACTTAAATTCCAATCATCGCTATTCGACCTTATTGATTCATGAAGCCTAATAGATTTTTTCATTTATCTGACTCTTTATACGGAAGGTCTTTAACTCAATTAATCGAGTAGCCCTCTATTAGAATCCGAGGCAAGAGATACATTCAAAAGAATAGGCTCGTCTCCCATTGCTTGTTTGCTCTCATTTATAAATATTTATTAACATAAGAACCTGTTTAATTTTTTTAAGCTTACTAGTTTAACTTATTCTTTGAAAATTGACTCCTTTAAGGACAAGATCTATTTTTCTCTAATAATAAGTTTCTCTTCTATTCTTCATTACTATTATTCCTTTTTTAATTTTTAGCTAGTTTAATGATTAATCGATTGAGTTTCCCAAAATAAATATATATTTTATGTTTAAATCAGTCGACTAGGAATCGATGATCTTGATCTTCTATAATTTACCAGTATTTTGTAATATGATACTATCTACGGTAAATCAAAATAAAGTATATTCTTTATAATTAAAATCATTTTACTACTTATTCGAGCTATTTGATTACGAAAATTGTCTGCTCTTAATAAAGAAAGAACTTAAGCTGTTGCCTGATTAGTGGCTTTTAATGAATAAATTAGAACCAATTTTTGCAGCATCTGCTTGACTATGAATATTCATACTTATTTTGGCACTCATTTTATTTAACATGCTTTCATGTATGAAACTGTGTCTTTTCAAATCTATTTCGCAGAGATAATTAGAAAAATAATTAATTAAAATTGATAGTTATTCATTAAAAGTCCATCTATTAGTGCTCCTCTATCTTTGAAAAGCATGGAAATTTAAAATGCAAATAAATTTTTTATATTCTTGAAAGAACCATGGATGCTCAAGATCATCTTTGGCAGAGGGTCTAATTTAGGGATTTTTCTCTTATAATCTAATGAGCAAAGCTTATCCCTCAACTCTAATGATTTTTATGTAGTTATCTATGTGTAAATTTTATTCAATTTCAGCAAGGCATTTTAATCTTTGCCCTGAAAGAAATATTTTCCTGAGACCATATTGAACATAATGGAACCTAGACTAAAAATATCTGCTTTTTCAGTGTAGCCACTCCCATTTAAGACTTCTGGATAAAATATTAAATTAGAAAATTGTTTTATTTATGGACCTTTATAAGTTGGCGTACCACATTTTTAAGTTAGTAGTTCGCCCGATTTAAAATGAGCTGCTAGTCCAAAATAAATATACTTAAATTATTTATGTTTAGTTTTAAAATCAGCAATTCTTACGTCAAACACTCCTACAGTCATAGAGCTCAGCAAAATGTTATCAAGCTTTATGTCTCTATGTACGACTCCTTTCTTATGCATGAAATCAACTGCGAGAAGTAATTATGCCATAATTGTTCTTATATCTACCTCTGTGAACTTTAAAACTTATATAATATCATGAAGATTGCATTCATTTAAAATTTTACTTGATTTATTTCTTGATTTGATCAAGTAAAGTACCTCCTTTCTAATATTCAATGAGCATGTGTAACTAAGTTTAGCTCTCATAAACTTTATACAATTATATAGCGTTACCACATAGTTCTAACTTTCTGTGAATGTCTATCTCATCCATCATTTGCTCTATAGTGGTCTTGCCATCATCAAAAATATTTTTCTAAATAGATTTCACTGCGAAATTATTAAACTAAATGGGAACCCTTACTTGATTTTGTTCAAGCATATATATATATTTAAAGAGTATAGACTTAATAACATTTGAAATTGAAGATGAAGGGAAAAGGCTTAAATTTCTTACAACAAATTAGGAAAACCTACACTAAAAATTTTCAGCATTAAAAAAAATTTCTATTCTATAATTCAGTAATCAATAATAAAATCGAATATTTTTTTAAAAATCAGAAAATCTCTATACTAGAAAATTTAAAAAAAAGGCATGATGCTATTGCATTAGGATTTTGGGTTTTGAATTTTTAAGCAAGACTAAAAATTTTATAGCTATTTAGTATTGTGATGTTTAAAGGATTTATATTTGGAGTATTGATATGCTAAAATTAATATTTATTTCTTAATATATATGAGACTGCGTCATACTTTTTGTCGTTTTGCTAGATTCCATTTACATATCTATGAATCCATTTGTAAGATAAATTTACATTTGCGTAAGATCCTTTACCTAAAGCCTTAAAACATATTAATAAATTAAGTATTTATTTCTAGGAAAAATAAAAATAACCATCTTTGTAAAATTTTCCTTAGTTATGATGTATTTATTTGGCATGTCAACTCTTATAGTATATTTATTCAATTACTTAATCCACTGTTTTAAAATATGAGAGTCTTCATGCATTATATCAGTTATCTGTCTTCTTGAGATTGTTAATTTATATTTTTAACATTAAATAAAATAAATTTCTCAACATTTCCTTACACTGTGTTCGTATAATGAACGTGTAAATAGCAGTATGAAATATTAAGATAGGATTATGGTCGAATTTCATTAATTATTTAAGAAGTTTGTGGTTTGTATATAATCAGAGTTAAAACTAGCAACTCCTTAAAGTATGTCTTAAAAAACAAGGGAGAAGGATGTGCACAAAATACACATCATGTGACAAAATGGATTTAAACATGCTCAAAAAAGAGAAAACAGTCTAGAATATAAAAATTAAAATGATAAACAAAAAAATCTTAAGACAGGACATAAGCTAAAAAAAAGGAGACTGACCTGATAATACTATATGGCTTTCTTAGCCCCATTTATTATTTTCCGTGCACATTACATATTAATCAGAGTTCCATCATGAATTCCCAATTAGGTTCTTTATTCTGATGTATTCATATTTTATTTATCTTAGTACCTGATTAAATAAAATTTCGATAATTTTAAATATGTATTCAAACTTATAATTTAAGATTGTGACCTCTGAATAGTATTAACATTAGTAATTATCAACATAATCATAAATACTATCTAGAGTGGGTTTAAATTGGAATGCAGATCCTGAAAAATGAATATCAAATACTTTATTTCGAAAATTTTAACAATAAATTTTACAAAATAGTATTTTAAATACAATGAATTTAAAATTTATGCTAAGTGCCTTTTCTTTGATACTATTGTTAGAGTTTTTAAAGCAAATCTTCATTTTTATGATGTTATTATAAATTCTATTGTTTCTGCATTTTAACAATTATTATAAAACCTTTGATATAAATTTTGATTCTAACTCTCTATTAATCAATTGCAATTTTTCCTAATTAATTCAATAATTATCTAAAATTAACATAGAACAATAATTTAAATTACATTAAATCCTTATTAAATATTGTAGACAACATATTAATATTTTATCAGTTTATAAACCTACTTATTATAAACATGCTTTTTAAAAATAAAAATTATGCAATTTAAAGATGAAATGCTATATTTATTTTTAATGCTCATTGGTTCTAATATAATCAACGATTATTGAATGCATCACATTATAAATAAGTTAAAGAAAGCGAAAACGAATTAGAGATTATTCAATTAGCTAGGCTACAATACTCTATGACTGGTGTAATAATACGATTAGAAAGTAAAGTTATTATAATATTTCAATTTCATTCTTTATAAGTTTTCGATGTATATTTCTTCATTGTACTATTATATTTCAAATTAATATATATCTAATTAATTTAAATATTTATTGATAGCTACACAATTAAATGCTTTCAAGTTCTTATGTTAAGTTTATAGACAGTGAAAATTGATGAAGTGAAAGCCCATGGTAATTATTGATGAAGTTTAAGTATATTTATATAAGAGACATAACTGTGATCCTAAATTACATTTATGCAAATCCCTCAATGAAAAATGTCGAAAACTGGACACCTATTTGCATACCAGGCATAGCAGAAGAGCACATCCTATATGTTTATGTTAATTATGACACACCTAATGTTGGAATTATAATTATTAAAAACATTTTCATTTGTATTTTTCGCTACTTCGTGTATTTCTCTGGTAACTATTTCCAGCAAATTTTTCTAGTGAATGCTTATGTTCAGGTAAAACCCCGAGGGATACTCTGTTGAAGTTATCTTATGCTGGGTTTTTCATAGCTTTTTCTGTAACAATTAGAGTCAAAATTGAGATCTGAGCGGTCTGTCTCTTAACTCCTACCCTATCCTTGATGCACTCAACCCCATGTTGCAAAAATAGGCGTATCATTCAGTTTTAACACGAAAAATATGATTAACAGTCGACGTTTTTATTGGCGTGGTCCCCCTATTTCAGATGTATTATTCATTTTATAATTATCTGCACAGATCACAGCGGAGAGACATTTTTTGAATGTCAAAAAGCTTCAGCATAAATCTTTTCAGAAATTAAAGAACGAGGATTAATCGAAATAATTGATAAATGCACAATCTAAATGTACGAGTGGTTTAGTAAGTAATCTAAGATAATTTTATAATTAATTTAGACATAAAAGAGATTCAGATGGTGCTTATTAGAAATAATATACTCAATCAATACACTACCTATAACTATCCATTACTCACTAAAGTCACAGAGCTCCATCTACAGTAATACTTAATTTAGCTTCATGATTCTTTTTTTATTAGAGCTTTAAGGATTTTTGAAAGATTATGGTCAAATTATGAAGCGGTGAGTCTCTCACAAAATAGAAGAGGTCCTTATGAAATAAAAGAAGTCAGGGATGTAAGTAAAACATCAATTAAATTAATGAAATTAATTATTTTGTATATTTCTACATCAATCTTTTTACATTTATTGACTCTTAAAGTGTTATTAGGATTTCACCTATGCTCTTATTTGCTAAGGAGCGCAAGGCAAACAAGACTATTCCCTATTTATTTGCTATAATTATCGCAAAAATAATGATCTCGTAAAAATATCTAAGTTCTTAATGGACGACATCAAACAAGAAGAAAAGAACTGCTTTATATAGAGGTTAATTTGAATTATGAGTTATTGTTAATTAGTTTACTTTTTTCTAGTTATTAATGTTTAATATAAATATTAGGAGATATCTTGAACATTTCATGCTAATAATGTTATTCAAAAATTATAAATGATTACCTCTAAAACAGTAAATTTGAGAAGTATCTCAATTGTTTTATCGGCTTCAAGTTTGAAGTTTTTATGCATCCCTACTATAGCTGTTTCTTTAATTTTCTAGAACTCGGCTGTAAGTTATTTATCATCAACATCTTTGAGTTCTGTACATCTACCTAGTTCTGCGAAACCAGCTATGACAAGATGTCTTATTTGATTGAACTAGGGATTACAAGATACCAAAAACATATCTCTTGTAATGCCATTTTCAAGCATAGTCTTTCCAGTAATTCCATTGTTGCAGAGCGCCAAAAATATCCATGACACATTTGTCTATATAATGCCATTATCTATTGATGCAAAGCTGTTGAATAAATCCATTACTCCTTTTTCGATCAAGATACTGATAGAATGTTTATTCAAAGCAAAATGCACAAGAGCCAATGTACTAAACTATTTGACTTAAATGTCTCCATTACCATCCTTGCATAAATCCATAACTAAATCAATTACTCCTCTTTTTATAAGTTCATCAAACATCTTTTCTTGATAAGTTAGAAGACTCAATGCTCGGACAGCGTTTGAACGAATATTTGATGGATACTTATGACTTGAAATTTTAATAATAAAATCTAGCAAGTTGAGCTCTATTATCTACTTTATCATATCAGGGTAGAAGCATATAAGAGTAGTCATCCATGAAAGTTTCTCCATCGTCCTATTGTCTATTTTTTGACTGTCAAACCATTCATAAACTCTTTAGAAGTAGTTTTCTTTTGCCATTTTTTAGCCTTTACTCATCTGAGTGAATAAGATTGCAAAGAATTTCAAAAGATTTTAGTTTATTCCTTTCATCGTCCGTCTCCAAAAGAAGTGTGAAGATCTTGTCGAAAAAGATTTCGTTGACAATTTGCTCAGAGTCTTACCTATAAAAGTGTTATTTAATTAAAAATATTTACAATTTGTCTCTTGTAAGTTGAGCAATATAAGTAATGGCAAATCTCTTATCTTCTTTGAATGGAGAATTAAAAAATCCTTAAATTTATCCCAGTTTTTTAACTTTTAACTCTTCCTCCTCAACTTCTTTAACCTCGTCCTACAATACAATATGATAAAAATCTATATAAAAAATTACAATTTCCATGAGCCTTTTTCTATCTATAGTAATCATTTTCAAAGTAAAGTTTCTTATAGTATTTGACAGTGTTATTAAGTGCAGTAGTGATGAATTTAAACTTATCTTTGCTATTGGTTTTAAGAAGTTTCATTTTTTCTTTTTTGTTCTTTTTCCTTCTCAATATTTTCGCTCTCTCTTTCTCGAGGTCTTCTATTTTATCAGCAAATTCTTTCCTGAAACCTTGATAAACTCTATGGTTGTCATCGAATATTGCCACTTCTATAGTTCTTATCATTTTTTATTCTTTATCTCTAAAGATCATTGATTTTCTTTCCTATCTACTCCTCTTTTGCCATAGGTCTGGCTCTTCTGGCTAAAAAGTTATAGCACTAACAACATAAGATTAAAATGAATAATGGCAAAGAATATAATATTTGTAAAAAGTACCTGAAAAAGCTAAAGAATACATATATCCATTCTTCTTTCTTCTTGGAGCTGAACCAGGGGATTGATTAGTAGCAGCTTGCGAAGGAGCTTATGACATTTTAAAATATAAATTAACAATTATTTAAATTGCTCTTATTTTGACAATTTCTTTGATACAAAATGTTCAAGATTATATCTTATTAAATCACGACAGCTTGGTATAAGACCTCAATGGTGTGATCCAAACCTTCGTTAATGGCTGCATCTACCCTCAAGAAGATGTCAAAGTAATATATACAATTGTATTGTTTATTAATTTAGACTGAATGTGCAAATGCAATAACATTCCTAATCACTCATCATTTAGTATATGTCGATAAAGCGATATCTGACTAAGAACCTTCTAATTATATTTTGGATGCTTTAATGCATTTGACAGGTTCATCTTCTAAGTTCATAAGAACAAGAGCATTTTCAACTCTTAGTACTCTCTCGACTTAAGCCTCAGTAAGCGAACATATAATGGAACAAATCTATAGAGACATTAAATTGCCACAAAATAAAGCAAGCAAGCAGTACTATGATTTCATTACAGCAAGACTAGAAGCAAATCTCAATTAATTTGACTAAGATTATAAGACTCCTTTTATTGAAGGGAAATATGCAGGTTTATACTGCTTGTTAAGAATTGCAAAGGATCCTAAAGAAGAAGTGGTTTAGGAAGCTGATGAGAAACTTTATGACTTTATCTTCTCAAATAATGATATTAAAGTAATTTTAAGCCATTTTTTAAATTCGATTATAGGATGAGCTAAATAAAATTTTCTTTATTTATGTCTTCCATTCTTTAAAATTTTCTAAAAATCACTAGATCCTTTTGAAAATTCTTAAAGTCATAAAGTTTTACATTAAATATTAGTCAGCAATGCAAAAAGATGTAATTAACCCTGACACTATATAATGGCTACTTGAAATCGTAATTAATATTGACATTATTCATTTTTATTTAGCTAGAGCAACATAGATCAAATAAATTACTGGGCTGTAAAGCCGTCAGAACCTTACTTTCTATAGTGAGTGAGCATTAAATAGTATTTGATTATCAAGAAGTTGCAATTATTAAAAAGTTCAACTTAGCACTACAAAACCTTGATGTATTTGATTCATAGCAAGATTAACTAGAAGAAGAGCCAGAAATTTTAAGCTAGTTAATATCCTCCCAAAACCTCAATCCAAAAGATCAATCAGCAAATTAATCAGTTCATTAAAAAGATAAAGTTAGCATACAAGATAAAAAGGGAGATGAGCAATCCTAGTAATCTTCAATCGAGCATCCTGTAAATTTTGATGAGTTAGAATAGTAAATGAATAAAATGCTTAATAAAGACGATGAAAAATTGTCGCAAAAACAATCTAAAAAATCAATTGATCAGACTTAAGGAAATTAAGAAGAGTAAAATTCTACAATAACTTAAAAAATTTAAGAATAAAAAGTGGAGATAATTGATGTTGACAAAAACTAAATCAATTAGGAAATTCAAAGCCTTTCAAATGATATAGAGTTGTAATAGTAATTTGAACATGATTTAGATAAGAAGAGTAATAGGTCTCAGAATATAGAGCATTCTTAATTTAAAATGCAAGACAATAAAAGTGAGAAATCTTTGAAATCATAGCAAAATCAAAAGCTGGAAGAACTAGAAGCCTAATCAAATAATGAACTTTAAAAACACTAATCAATTCATTAGTAAGAATACATTTCGTAAACTCCTTCGAAGCAAGATGGATTGTCTTTAAGTAACCAACAAATGAAGGAAATCAACATGAATAGTTCTAGGATAAGTTTGATATTATATTTTATTTATGAATCATCAATCTCACAGAAATCTTCAGTTAAAAGAAATCCTCTAGCAGGAATTATGCTGCCTTAAAAATCAAAAGAAAACAAATCTAGCTTATAAAAAATGTAAACACTAAGAGATTCTTTGTCAAAAACAAATTCTGCTGCTCAAAAATTAAAGAGAGCTCGGGTTACAGGTCAAACAAATTAAACTAATTAAAGCAATATAAATGCAGTTATAATATCTGAATAATAAGATGATGATGAAAGAAACAAATTTTCAGACAAACTCCGAGAAGAGTTAGACAGTGATGACGAATTAGATTTTCCGATCTTGAAAACGATGTGCTAGACTCAATTTTAAGAGAGTCCCTTATAAAGTCATTTATGGTAATTTTCACACATGATCATTCACAGCATCTATTGCTCAACAAAGATCTAATTGACATAGCGTTTAATTGTTTGGAATTCTGCAGTGAGATATCAATTGAAGCTAAGTAAAAGTTAGCGCAATTGATAAGCATTATTTAAATTCCCTCAAGTACAAGAGAGGATGCTGTCACATGATGTAATTATAGGTATAAAACATCTTTTGGAATAAGTCGATGAATTTGATATTGTTAAGAATACCGTCAAAGCTTGCACTTATCTTAGCATGAACTATGAATTTGTAAGTTCAAATTTGAGCTTAGAAGTACTAAAGAACTTAGTTCCATTGCTTTATAATTTTTCAGGAAATGATAAGCAAAACCTAATTTACTCCATATCAAACATACTAAAAGGAGATAATGAAATAGAAATCTGCATTTCAAGTTTAAAAGAACTAGCATCCTACAAATCAACTATACAAGGCATGATTATAAGAGAAGAAGAGTCATTGAAGAGAGCTTTCATTAAATGCCTAGAAATCACAGACTCTTGGAGAGATAATTAAATCACTTATATTAAAGTGATAAAACAATCGAGAATGAACTTAATAGAAGCCATGGAGGGGAAATAAACTATGCCAATCTAAAGCTAGTATAATTCAGCAATAGAGCAAGAAGGAATCCAATCTATGCATAGCGGATTTTTTTTTTATAAGGAACTTAACAATCACCAACTAGAGGAATTGAAGATCATAATTTAATGTAAAAGTTAATTAAAAATGAAGGAGATGAAAAGAAATCTTCCTTATTCGCTTCTTCTGCTGTGCTTATTAAGAACCACACTTACTATATAATTTCAAAATCCATTAAGGTAATTTAATAAGTGTATCTTAAATTTTTATAGAGAGGAATATATGCTAACTTTTTGAGAGATTAATGCTAGCTAATCGATAGAATAGTTAAGGATCTAAAAGACTATGAGGAAAATTGGTTTTTGTTTGAGAATTTATTGATTGCTTTGAATTCTTTTGAAAAAAAAACCAAATTTAATATATGAGTTCTTGAATGGTAGACATACAGAAATTATGAAGGTATCGTTTATTCACTTCACTTCTATCATCAATATTTTAAAATTTAAAACTTACTTTAGAAAACCCCTTAAATTTTTGATTTAATAAAGAAATATCCCAACTAAGATAACAGAATTTCAGTAATCTTATTTTTATTATTTCTTAAACATAATTTAGTTATTAAAAGTTATAATAAACTTGATACTAAGGGCAATTGAAATGCTAAGCAAAAATGGAACCCTATTTAATGACCTCTTTGCAATGATAGAAACTTCACAAGATGATGAAGTAAAGGAAAATATTATTTGGCTTGCAAGTTCGATGTTAGAAATATCTCACAGCAATAATGTTATTTAGATCTTCTTAAACAATAATATAATCGAAATTCTAGCAAATTAACTAAGTGTTGATAATTGCATAAAAGTAAGATAAATTTGACTTTATAATATCAGTTTTTAGAATATTCAGCAAAGACTTATAACACTATAAACAATTTCAAAAGTGCCTTAATTAATAGAAAGGCTCACTAAATTGCCTTTATATGATAACATCCAACTTGTATTAAGCTCTGAAAAAGTAAGTAAATAAGTCACTAATATATCTATAAAAGTCGTTTCTATTCAATTTATTTGGTTTTTATTAAACTTAATTGCCTAGTGTTACAACAACCTTGAAATAAAGACTTCACTAACGGAACTATTAGCAAAGTGTTCGCTTGACCAAAATCAATGCTCAGTAATACTTTTTTTCCATTAATTTTTACTTTGTTTAGTAAGAAATGATAAATCGTGACTACATCTCCTCCCTACTTAACCAACTGAAAGAAAATAAGTATCTACTTGACGCTTAGTTTGCAGATTAGAATATTATGGATTTCGGTGATGATGACTAGGATTATTCTCAACTCTTAAAGAATGATAAGATATCAGATGAAAGATTGACAAAAATGGCTGAATAACTAAATTTGAAATACTTAACAGCTGGTGGACTAGATGCCTTAGATATAAATTTCTTTGATGATATCGAGAAATAGCCCAATAGAAATTGTATGATTGAGGCTACAATAGACACTCTTGCTAATTTATCTCAAAAACTTGAGGCTCAAAATTAAATGATTTAACTTGGAATTTTAGATTATATAAAGCAGTTACTGTCTATTTTCCAACCCTTCTCATACTATAATAATATGATAATTAAATTAATAAATTATCATAAAGTAATTATAGCAGTTCGATTAAATCAACGCCGATGCAAACTCAATTGATCTAAATACTTTAAGTCTTGGGAACTTAGACATACTTAAAAATATGAGTGTTATTGTATTTTACATTACAGGCAACTAAGAACTTTAAGATACTCTTATTAAAAGAGAGATTGTAAACTTGTGTCATAAAATTTTCCATTTATTAAAAACCCTCTTTATAATATGCATGATTAATCAATCCTCATATAGTTTACAAATAATGCGTTATTTTACTTTGCTAAATGATTATGAAGTTTTAATAAACATCGACTTAGCTTTTGAAAATTTACTATTATCCAAAATTGATTACAATAAGGAAAAGATCAGTTGAATTAGGGTGCTTGGATCACCTATTAGAAGTGAATGAGACAACTTAATATTTAAGAATTAAAAGAATTTGCAATCAGACCTTGCAAAAATGTGATGATTTATAGCTGTTTGAATAAAATGATTAAATAAAGAGTAGACAGTGAATTAACTAGTAAATTTTCATATTAAACATAAAACTATTAGTTTTATTCAATTAAATCGCTCCTGCTCAAATTATATCAGCAGAAAGTTAAAATAAAATCTGAAATAAAATTTAACTAAAAATTTAGAGGTTAGATCTTAATTTTTATAAATTATACTAAAATTGCTGGTTTAATTTATTGCCTAATTTATATTTAAAATGAGTAGTGTTTCAAGATTAGATATCGACGAGATTCTTTATGAAAATAACTTTTTGAAGGAAAAAAACTAAGTAAATTATATATTTCTTTGCTTAAAATTTTCTTAGAATTTAATTGATAGAGTCAAGGACATCAGAGATTAGTCACATCAATAAATTAACTAACTTTAGAATTAAAAACAACAACTTTAAGACAAGTATGTATAGTTTTTTACCATATTTATATGTATTAGAGTGGAATAGTGCTAAGATCAGCTAATTCAATAAGTAAAGAAAATAGAACTGTTGGAAGTAGATGGCAGAGCATAGTTCATTAAATAAATAACAGGGCTGAACAACGAAATCGCTTAATTGAAACAAGCTAATAACTAGCTTAAGCAAAATTTGCAAGACTAAAAGCTTGAGAACAATTATTTGAGATAGAAAGTTAACAATACCTCTCAATTTTAAAGTTAGGGATATGATCCCTTAGCCTCAGTAATTCATTAAAGATATCCAACAAATTCATCTAAAAAAGATTAGACACCTAAGTCTTCAGATATAAATCAAGGATTTGATGAGAGTCCGAGCGTTAGAATTACTAATAGAGTGGCTGAATAGCCATTTACTTCACAGTACATAAACCCCTATGAGTCCTTCTAAACCCCTATTAATCATGCACATCATTAATCGCATTTTAATCAATAACCTTAACTTGATAACTCATTGATAAACTAATCTTTTGACGGCAATTATTAATTCAAAACATACGATGGTCGTAGTTAGGGAACGACTCCATTCAACTAACGTTAAAATGTGATGTTTGCAGATGACTTTGGAAAAGATAGTTAGACTTCAAAGTCAATATGACTTCTAAATATTATGATCCATCATAAGACTATGAAAATTACTTAAGCAAGGCAAAATATAAAAACAATTCAGACTGTCTCTCTGCTGAGAAAGGTAACACCAATGAAAATAGGGTTTATCACGAAAAACTGTTGAAAAGCATTGAGAGGAAAGCTTTGAAAGATTAATATGGAACGAACTATGTATCAACAAGTGGTAGAGCAGCAGACTAATCATCTAGTTCAAAATATAGTAATAATGGCGGTTATAGCTCAAAGAAGAGTCCTTATCCTAATGGAAAGAAAATAGTCACATATCATGATAGCAACAAGAAAATCAACTACGTTGGCGACGGGGAAGATGGCTTGAAAAGCAAAAAACATTCAGATTTGTTAAGAGATTAAAGAACTGAAGCAGTGAGATCTCTTTATAGAAGCCCAAAGAAGTAGTAGAATGATCTTATTGAATAATAAAATGAAATGCTCTTATATTATTAATTTAATAGTGCATTCATAAGTTTATCAAAATATCACTATCAAGCATGATATAGTGAAGCCAGATGACACCAACTTAAATCAAAGCCCCTCTGCAGAAAAAAGTATTATTTATTCAGAATTAATTATTCTATTTTGGGAGATAACTAATTGCATAAAAGAGAGCAGCTAATGGCGATGGAAGCAACACCTCAGCCTCAGAAAACTTTACTTCGGCAACTAAGTTTGCCAGAAGGAACAATTTAAGCTTCGATTTAAGATCAATTAACTCCAAAAAAATAGCTTTATGTGATTTTAAGTTTGATTATATATAAATTGCACTAACTTTTTTAATTTATAAACTAAAAAAATAAACATGTAAATCGTAAATATTTTCATAAAATTAATATAATGATGAAGGAACTTAAAATTAAGAAATTCCCTCCAGAGTCGGAAATGTAAATAATAGATTAAAAATCCTATTCACCGGCTAGGTCTCCGATAAATTAATCCCCCTATATAGAGAAAGCCTCGACTTCTCCCAGCAATTTCACAAAAAGTCAAGTAAATAAAATGGGGCAAAGCTAAAGTCCTAACAGGCAAAGTAATTTTCCAATATCAAGATTGGATTAACATGACAATATTAAAAACAAAAATCTTAAAAGTATATATATTTATATAAAGTGGCTACGCAACAGATAGACGAATAAACCAATATATTTTATTTAAGTATCAATCATATAGTTTAATGTTTTTAGTAGTATTTGTGTCAAATTATAAAATAAGAAGATGTTTGAAAAAAGTATTTATAAGATTATTTCTAAATATGCTTTATATTTTTTACTTTTTTATCTATTTAGACTTATTTTTAGATAGTATCAGAGATAAGTGCAAAATAAAGTAGTAAAAAAATTAAATTTTATCAATAAATTAATACTTATACATTTATACCATTCATCATATTTAATTGATTTTATAGCCATTTATACGAAAAGATTTAGTATTAAAGCTCTTAATATCTTGAATTCATCTTATTGAAATTGAATTCTTAAAAAATATTTTATTTTAAATTAAGAATTCATTAAATAATAATTATGAAAATGATTTGGAAATAAATATTAATAAATAGATTATCAAATTATATTGATTTTATTGATATATCACTAGATTAATTAAGAATTCCCAAATTATTATTATTATTATTATTTAATTAAATTTTGTATTTGAAATATTTGACATTTAGAATGAACGCAGATCTTAAACTTTAATTTACAAATTAACCTCAATTTATCTTTGACAAAAACACCTAAATAATTCAAGGAATGTTATACATTATATGTCTTTCTTATTTTCAAGGACTGTTTTCTAAAAAGAAGACCCCTAAATTTGAGAGAAGGCCAACCTCTGCCCTGTATTCAAGAACCGGTTAAAAACATTCAGAGGTGAGTTACACTATGACTAGATTTTAAAATTAAATGAAAAAGTTGCACAAAAGACAAGTTCAACATCATTTACCTGCTTTCAAAGTTGGCTTAGATAACATAATTCAAGCTGTAATTTAATGCATAGAGGATGGGCATGAAGAATAAATGCTTGAAACTCTTATATAAAGAAATAAATCCATAGAAAGACTTAAGAATGACTAGCAGAAAATCAATGAATAAATTTAAGAAGAGGAAGCGCTATAAGACATTTAAAAAAGTAAATTGCAAAATGTGTTTTAGGACAGACCAAAAACTTAACTATACTAGAAGTTCAATTCAAATAGTCAGAAACTTCTGCAAAATTTACCAAGAGTTTAGCGTTAACATCTGATGACTCAATAAGAGGAAGTGAGAAAAAGTAGAAATTAATTTCCTGTTCTAAATTTAGCAAACACTCTCATAGTAAAAAGTGTAAATGACGCAAGGAAAAATTTAGATAAAGAAACAGGATTTTTCCCAGATTTGAACTTCAACTTAATTGATAATCATTTGCAAAAATCTAAGCGACTGTCACCAAACAGAAAAGAATATCGAACTTAAAAACCAGCAGTTTTGAGGGATTTATTGAGTTAAATACCTAGAAAGCAATATCAACCAGTCTTGATAAAGGAAGGAGATTTTTTAAAAATTAACAATCTTGAAGTGATATAAAGAAAAGGAATGAAAGGCTAAATAATAAAGAATTCTAAGCACCATCAAATGAAGATTTTATTAGCATAAAAGATTTAACTCCATTTTCTGATTTAAAGATAGAATCTCAAAGAGACTTCATGTAGAGCAATTATAATACAATAAAGTCTGGAATTTTTGAAAATCCGGTTTCTGATAATCAGTTAGTCAAGAATGTTAAGCCAAAACTTAATAAAGTAATTTCTGAACCTCATCTTAATTAAAAGATTAATCCTAAAAACATAGAAAATAGCAAGCTATAGTATGGAAGTATAAAGCCAGTTAAAATCTTTGATTTGGAAAGAATAAAATTTCCTAATTAACAGAATGATATATTTAGGTCAACCTCCTCTAATAATTACAATTCTGTTAATCAATAACTTCAAAATGGAATGAATAATGGTTCATAAACCACTAGAAACACTAGCTCGAATTAGTATCTATAGAATAAAAAGTTCTCAGCTTCCTATAATTTTATGCAATTCAGATCTTAGAAGCTCTAATAATTTAAAAGAGATTAATTAGAGTCGAAAACTAAGAAAGCTTTGAGTTAGTTAGATTTAGAGTGATATATTTAGATTAGTTAATTGTATTTATAAATTATTTAAGATTATTAAAGTTGCATAATAATTTTATAAATTATAATGGAGTCACTAAGCAATTCGAATGGAAGTGAAGTAAGAAAGCTCTTATGTTATATATTTTGATAGATTCCAGAAGATGAAATAGATGCTCATGATTAACATTTATTAGTGCATTTGCCAGATAGGGAGATCTCAATCGCAGAAAAAGTTGCTCCTATGCCAAGGGTAAGTCAGAAAATTAAAATAAATTCAATAGCTATTTATCATCAGTTTCTTAAGTTTCATGAAAATTAGAAATATCAAAATCAATCCATTTTCTTATAGTCTAAACTTATATGCTACCATTAAGTAAAAATTAAAAGAATATGTCTGTATTTTATTATCAACTAAATGAAATTGAACTTAAATAATGAAGTACTTATATAGTGAAATTTAATAAAGAATTAAGATTATTTTTTCTTTGATATAGAAAGTATATCCAAATTTATCAAATTTTCTAAATTGCAAAGTAATACTAGAGTATATGGCAGGAGCAGTTCATGTAAAATGTGGAAATTGTTAATAAGTCAACAGAGTACCCTAAGTTGTAAGTATTATAATATATATTCAAGATATCGTTTATTGATTCATGAATTTTAGAAACTTTCGAAATCAAATTGCCAAAAGTGCAAAATATTGCTTTAATTTCCAACTGGAAGTCGGAAAGTCAAGTGCGGAGTTTGCGCTCATGTTAATAACTACTGAGTCTCTCAAGGAAATATCAAATCAAAAATATAATAGAGGAATATTCTCATATCTTAATTTTGCAAGATTATTGTTTGTAATTTTACCTAATTCTTGCCACTTCTTTTTTCATGTATATTTTACTAAAAAGATTGAATGTGAGAGACTAAATAGAGAACTTGTAAAAACCAACTCAAAACTAACTGCTAAAAAATTGAAGTGTAAAGAGTTAAAAATGGACTTAGATAAATAGAAAAGGAATCTCGAGACTTTACTTCATGATCTATAAAATGAAAAATCAAGAACGTAGAATTTTAGACTATCAGATATAAGCTTATAAAGATTCAAAATTAATAGAAGAAAGATAGGTAAATTCAATGCGATTTAGGCTCAAATGATCATTTAAGCAGAGCAAAATTGGTTATGCAAGATTATAGTAATAAATAGAAATTGAAAAAGAATCTTACAGAAGCCAAACTACATTTAATGTAAGCGGGGAGTGGGATGCCTCACCCATAAATAAAACTAGCATACCTCTTGATTAAATTATGTAGAAAGTTATGAGTAAGCATGGTCTGATTAAGCAGCCAAATCTTTCCATCAATTTTGAATAGAAATTAGAGAATCCAACACATAGGAAAAATTCTTCTTCACTCAATCCTAAATCACCTAAAAGTGGAAGTTCTCAAGCTGAGCAATTTAAAATGAATTAAATCGAAGACTTGAATTAAGAGCCAATTCCTATCCTATACAAAGAAAAGTCTCAGTAAATTCTTCAAGCCATTTCATCTATGATGTCAAAATTAGTAATTTAACCATACAGACATATGAAAGATCTCTTTTTAGAAGAGCTTTTAAACATTAATCCACATCCATAGAAAGCTGGAGAAATTGCTGAAGATTTTCTTAAAGTTATTCTAGAAATTCATAATATAGATTCTAGAATTAAGCTGCTCAAATCCTTTTTAGGATTAGGTGAGTAAAATTCTTATACTCAGCCAGTAAGTTAAGGATTTGTGAATTTGCTTTAAGATACAAATTTAGCATTTGATGATATATTTACAGGGGAAGTTTAATTTATGAAAGTTGACTTGGACTAAGTCGTTGATTTAATTTATTAACGATTGGGTACTAAAGTTATCTCTTTAAAGCATTAGGAAATCATAGATAAATCAATACATTCAATTATAACTTAGAGTAGTGTACTAATTAATGGCCTATAAGCAAATCTTACTGAATCTGGCTAAGTTCATGATTATAGACTAATTAAGCAAATTATTATAAAAGAAAAATAGAGGAAACAATAAGACCCATTCCAGGATCTGTTAGATGAAACAAACTTTAAGGTTGAAATTGGGGATTTCATAGATTATCTTACTTAAAGATTGAAGATAAATATAAAAGATTATGTGAAAGATTTCTCACAGTTCTTCGAAACTAATTTAGACACGACTCATAGAGGTTTCATAAGTGGCTTTGAGTTAAATAACCTATTGACATGAAAATTAAGATCGAAGTGCCACTCCTTATTTTTATGAAGGAATCCCTATAATTGAATATGACAACTTAATCAACTCTGAACTAGAGAAAGTGTACAATAAATTTGATGTGAATTAAGGCTAAGAAAAATAAAACACGAAAGGGATATCTATATAAGCATTTCAACATGCTGCTAAATACATTATGCAAAGCTTGCCTTAGAGTAAAGTGAAAGAATCAAATTAGGGATTAATAGACTTGACTGAATTATTGGAGAGAAGAAAAAGCTAGAAGAATATCACTCTTGAAGAGTTTCTATAGATCGTCAAAGACTTTGAGTTCTTTGAGAGCTATGAATTTAAAATTAAAAAAACTTTTAAAAATGCTAGTTTATAGGTAGCTATAATTTTCTAATTTTTTGAATCTCTGAGAAGTCATAACGATAAAAATTTAAAGAAATTTCAAGTAATTTAAAAATAGAACAGCACTTAAAACTCTCAGCAAAGACCTATTGAAGGTAAAAAGAACTCTAGAAATTTCCTAAATTATGAGAATTCAAATGAAGATAAGAAAAAGAAGTTCAGGAGAAGAACTAGTTAATCTATGTCACGATATGATGACATAATTATCGAGAAAAAGCAAACATTGAGATTGAGCCAAGAAAAAGAGATTATAACAAAAGATTAGCATATGAAGGATTCCCATGAAGGTATTATACATATCTAGCCAAGTATTGATTTGTAAAGAATTGATAGTATCAGTAGCGAAGACAAGGAATCATTATATATTAACAATAAAATTTCAGAAATTAGTATCAGTTAAGAGCAGGATGCATAAACAGACAAGAATTTTTTTTAATTTAAATACAAATGTTTTATAATAATTTTTCATCTATTCATGGAAGTAACATAAATTTAATAAAGAGTCAATAAAGTAAGATATCTGACCTGCTTAATTTTGACAAAAATGAGCCCCATAACAAATTAATTGACGAAGAATCTAAATTAGATTCTTACAGATCTATATATTAATATTTAATTAAATATCCCAAGAGTCATAGTAGTACTTGACTATTATTATTATTTAAAGCTGTACGGAATTAATACTGGGGCTTAAGCCAGCCAGTTTATATAATCAGATGTTCATACTTTGATTTTTGGCGATCCAGTTTCCTCTTTCCGAGGGGAATTACCCCTATATGTACTCAACTAGTTTCACAAAGTGCACGTTCACCACTTACCTACTTGTGAGGACTTATGCGGTATTTCGCTACTTCGTATGTCTACTTGGTTACTTTTCTTAAGCTGCTTTTTCTACGAGTGCTATTAAGTTCGAGGAAAAATCCCTTCTCAGCAAAAACTTATTGTATGGCTTGCAGAGAGGGGAAAACCCTGAGTGATACTCTACTATGGATGTCTTATGCAGGATTTTTTTCCCACTTTTCCTAAGCAAATAGAGTCCAATTTGAGAACCGAGCGGTTTGTCTCTTTAATCATACCTTATCCTTGTTGCAAGGATAAGTTTATCATTCAGTTTTAACACGACTTTGAATGATCAACGGTCGACGTTTTTGTTGGCGTGGTCTCCCTATACCTTGCCTGACGTATTCTGAGGAGGTTCTCAGATTCGGGACTAATCTCGTAAAAGCCGAGTGACATCACGGTTTCAAACTCCGGGATACCGGAATTGGTTGGGATATCACTCCCAACTTTCCAGTAGGTCTTAACCTAGTACTTGACTATAATAAATAACAAAGATTCTCTATTTCAAAAAAATAAACAAGTTTTAAGATTTTCACCTTAATTCAAAATATAAACTAAGCTATAGAAACCTCCTCTTAAAAATATGAAATCCTCACAGAATAGTGTAATATATTAAAATTTCTTTTCTATTATCATCAATTATCTATAATGAAAAATAGATTATTTCAAATATATTTAAGTGATGTTAATCATTCTGCTCTATTTCGTGGCATGACTGCAAAATCTATCAAATAATTTTATAAGTAAATTTAAATAATAAGTTATGATTAACAAACGTATGAGTACTCCATCTTCAACTACGAGCCTTTTACAGTCGCCAATGCCAAAGGGAGGATATATCCTATAGCATAACGGAGAAAAATTATCTTTGTTAAAAAATGTATCACAAATTGGGAATTTATCAATTACTGGAGACAAAATTTGATATTAAAAAGATTTATAAATATAGATTAAATTTATTTCATCAATTAATTGGAAAAATACTTCAATTTACACTGTAATGAACTTGATATAGTAATAATTATTTTTAAGAAATAAATTTAAGGCAGTCTATAAGGTTTCAAAACATCATTATCTCTGATACAAACTACATCAATAATTTATAATTATGGTATTAATTACATCATCTAAAGTAAGCTTTGATAGGTCTTTTCTATTGATAAAATCATATACGATGTTCAAATCTTCATCACTAAATCTCTGATCTTCTGATTTCTCATTTATGTAAAGCTTAAACTACAAAGAATTCAAGTTTTAAATCTTATTCATAACTTTATATTAAGCAAGGAAAACTTACCCTATTTTTATCAATGAAGCCTTGTCTCTGTTTATCGATTTCGAAGAAAGACTTTTCAACATCAAAGCAATTAGCATTTACATATCGATTCTTAAGTCCCTCAATCTCCCAAATTTGTCTAAGAATAACTCTCCACAATACAGTATACTACAAGAATGTATTTTTAAAAAATGCCGTTTCTGGTTTCTTGATTTCCTTACCGTTTAGAAGTTCTCTTTTCAAAACGGCTAAACTTTATTCTTTATCAAATGTCAAGAAAGCTTTAGAAAAATCTGAGAATTTGAGTTTTCTACTACCTTCTGTATCGTAATGTCTGAAAAATGCATTTAAATCAGCTTTGGGTGTGTTCAATTCTCATATCAAGAAGTCCTGATATCAATTCTATTTAACTGATATAACCTTTTCTATCAATATCAAATACTCTGAATGCATCTAAAATATTGAAATCTCTGCTTTAAGAGTACAGTAATTATTTTTCGTGTTCAATCACTTTCAATGAGTTCAGTATTTAATGAATAAGTCTTGTAAAAGGGAACTGTTTGTGCTAAGATTCCTTATAATATCTCATCTCCATTTTAATATTGCTAACATGCTCTTTATCTGAGTTAAACTTTTCTGGAGACATTGAATCTAAAGAGAACTGAGAATAAACACTTTAATTGTTGATGTCTCTGCTTAAAATTGCTTTAAAATTCTTCTAATCACCATTTTAAGGGTACTTTATAGGTGAAATCTTGTTACTATATTCAGGCTTATCAAGTCTCTTAGGGATGAGTTTAATATGAGAGTTCTACAAGGATCTTTATTCTTTTTACTCAGATCTCTAGCTTGACTATACTGGAGAATACTCACTCTCTTGAAGTTCCTTAGATATTGAAACCTAGTTTTGTTGTATAGAAGGTTATGATTGATTTTCATATAGTTAGTTTTAGCTCTTTTTAGATTTAGGAGTTTCTTCAAGTAATTTCTTATCGTCAAGCTGGACTGATTCCTGCTAGAATCTCAGAGTTTTTTTAATTTGGGAACTCTTTTGGTTAAAATCTTAGATTCTCTAGTGATAATAATATATTTAATAAGTAATTTTGGTTCCTGTTTTGATTTAAGCTACCATTTTGATATTGAACCTATGGTGCTTCTCTTAATTAGACATTTTCATCTGTAGTCATGTGATATTTAATCAAAGATGTTTATTGTAATTAGTTTGTCTGATTTAGCACTGTTTTCTTATCTATTGGTGAATAATCCCTATTTATGACATCTCAATCCTATTTATCATTATTTCAGTTTGCTATCTTCTAATGGGAGATTATAGCTCTTTGATAACTGTAGCATCTCTAGTATTAAGAATTGACTTAAATGTTCTTAATGGTTTTGTTCTTTCAGCACTTCTGTTTTATCTATACTCTTTCCTTAGCTGAGACTTAAGCTCACTCTTCTTCATTTCTGTAAACTTTCGCGGACTAACTTCTTTGATATTTAAGTCATCCACTTCTGTGAAATATACATCAATAGGTTTTATTGCTTCTGCAAACTCACCGAAAGCAATTTTCTAATCTGCATCACAATCTAATCTTCTAAAAATGTCATTCACTTTACTCTTAGTTGGCATGTACTGCTTGTCTCCATTTGCGTAATATTTTAGGAAGTTGAATATTTAGTCCCAATCTAAGAAGTTATATTTCTTTCCATCCATCACTTGAAAAGCTAAGGAAAATTAAAAAATAAAAAAGCTGTTACAGTGCTAAATCTTCTCATCTACTCTAACTCTCTTTTAATCTTCTCAGTTTATATATGGTAGCACAATTCACTAAAATTAGTTACATTTTAAAAATCTGAACTTACTTATGAATAAGCTCGACTAGTTTCTCTTTTAACTCAGAATTAAGTTCTTGTTAAAACTGATTAATTTATTGAGTTGCTTTGGCCCTCAAAGTCAAATTGTCATTTGGAAGTATCAAGTAATTAAAGCTGTAAAGTAAAGATAATATTTATTATAAAATTACTCCAGAAAATTAAGGTACTTGTCTCCATCAGCATCATAATATTTCACAATAAACTGGCAATCATCTTCATTTGGATATTCCTTATAACTCTAAATTAATAAGATATGTTATTTTTTGATCAAATATGTTACTTTAAAAATAAATAAAAGTCTCTTTTTCCAATTCTGTCTCCTGTACTGGCTATTCTTTCGAAACACGAATATGGCTCGAAAGTTGGATCTTGAGCCAATTTCTCTCTAAGTTTCTCTATCACCAATTCTTAGTGGCCAATATTTACTAATAATATAAAATTATCTAATTATTACAGTAATATATTAAATTGAATATAATGGAAGAGATCATAGAGCTTGAGGGCAATATTTTCCTTTAACAGCTACATTTACAAATATAATAATTTGATATTAATAATTAAAACTATTCCTTAACTTTAATTTATTTATACTTATAGGCAATTATAGATAGTGTTATGGTGAATCAAGAAATAAAATCAGTTTGTCATTCTTTGATTTATTTCATAGGTACTGGTTAAATCCAATTGTAAAAAGTATTGTTGCAAGTTCTTAATTATTCAATAGTTCTGGTTCTTTCTCTAATCATTTCTCCCACATTATCTCTTTTTTGTTTTCTCACAATCAAATTATTCAAAAGCCTCTTAAACTAAATGACTTCAAATACTTGTAATTCTAAAATTGAAATTATAACGTATATTCTAGCTATTATGCTAAATAGTAGAAGTTTGATTGAGTGTGCTGGATTTCTTATACTGCTAAGGATCATCTAATGTGTAGCCAAGTTTGAAATTGGTTTGACTCTTATCCATAATGTCGTAGTTAATTGTCTTATTAGTCTGAGCTAATGAAACATCAGTGAACTGTCCACCACTCTTTAAATTCTTGGTAACATCAAATTAATCTCTCACAGGCCTATAAAAAGAAACATCTTAACCTGGTTGTTTAGTCATGCTAATTTGAATGTGACCAGGCTTAATATTCTTCTGACATCTAGGTGCAGATGTTTAATAATAAGAGTCATCATACTTAGGAAATTTTTCTTTCTACTCAGATATTAAGCGAGTATAATTAAAATGGGGAGACTGTTAAAATAAAATCAAAAAAGAGATCAAATTAAATTATGATCATCTCAATACACAAGAGTAGAGATCAAACAGTCACTATTTTGAATAAAGTTTGAATATATCCTTACTTAAATTTAATTAACTATTCAACTAACTAAAAATGGAATTTTTCTTTTTTTATCAACTTTTCTGATTTTTTCTATTTCTTGTTCATCGATCAAGTAGATGCTGTAGGGATCTTTAGAATTTTTCATAATTTTCATAGATATCTTCAGGGTATCTTCAGGATATCTTCCTCAAAATAATTAAAGTGTGGAGAGTGAGGAGAGTATGGTGAGTGTGGAGGCCAGCATCACCAACAATAGTATAAATATCTCTAATAATCTCAAAATCAAGCATTATTATGAGTCTGGGATTTTTTCTACAACATCTTGTTTTTCTAAAATTCTTAGATGTGATAACTAATGTTGAAGATGGTGAAGAAGATGATGTTGATGAAAACAAAGAAAAAATCAGTGATCTAAAATTTTGAAATTCTCTAGAATTTTAACCAGACTCATAATAATGCTTGATTTTGAGATTATTAGAGATATTTATGCTATTGTTGGTGATGCTGGCCTCCACACTCACCATACTCTCCTCACTCTCCACACTTTAATTATTTTGAGGAAGATATCCTGAAGATACCCTGAAGATATCTATGAAAATTATGAAAAATTCTAAAGATCCCTACAGCATCTACTTGATCGATGAACAAGAAATAGAAAAAATCAGAAAAGTTGATAAAAAAAGAAAAATTCCATTTTTAGTTAGTTGAATAGTTAATTAAATTTAAGTAAGGATATATTCAAACTTTATTCAAACTAGTGACTGTTTGATCTTTAGTCTTGTGTATTGAGATGATCATAATTTAATTTGATCTCTTTTTTGATTTTATTTTAACAGTCTCCCCATTTTAATTATACTCGCTTAATAATAGGTTCTCTTCTCTTTATGAAATATCATCGAATTGCGAATCAATATTATTTTTGCTTTTATCAGGCGATTGATAATAAAACTGAAAATGACTCTCGTGGTATAGCTTCTGCATATCTTTAAGTTTATTATATCTCTCCATATAATTTATGTTGTCGCTTTCATATGGAGCAAAAGAAATTTAAGAATGAGTCTTATCTTATAAGTTTAACTTTATATCCTCTCTGCTGACTGGTCCAAACCTAAATTATGCAGTTTGCATTCTCAATTTAGTTGCTTATACTTAAGAGGGTTTTTAATCTAAATAAATCATGGAAGAAGCCAGTTTATCAATAGATTGACTAAATTTAGAATGATTCTAGAAATCATTATGTACTTCTTAAGAGTGACTAGTGAGGTCTTATTCTTTTGAGAAAAGATAGTTCAAATTTTTATCATATATAGTCTTATAATGTTTTTAATTCAAAGCTTGCAGATCCAGATTATTCTCTTCATTCAAAACTTTCTCTTAATAGAACTGCTTAGTAGTTTAGAAATGATTCTAAATTTTCCTTTTTGGCATAAAATCTGAACTCTTGCCTCTTTACTGAGTTTTGTTACTTCCCACTATATATTGTTACACTTTCCAGAAATTGATAAGAGTCTGAAATTTTTACTTTTTCTATTGTTCAAAAGCAATTGGATCAAAATTTTCAGAACAAGCTATAAACTAATTCGTATCGTAACCAAAGTCAAAATGAGTACTTTTAGCGTTTAATACTTCCTTTCTGATGTTGACAGTAGGGTTTAAATTTATTATGAATAATAATAATTTTATCTAAATTCAACTTCGGCTGCTATAAATTGTCTTAGTTAGTAGTCTGATAATTTTTTCTATGTTTACCAATATTATAATTAGTTTTTCTCATTTACTGATTTCTTCGCTTGCATATATCCAAGTCATTTTATTATTTTGGAGTTGTTATTGATTTATTAAGGATTCTCTGACTAAGAGATTTAATTTCTTAAAAAGCATTTTAATCTTAATTTGAACTGCTTTTGCTTTATTCCTTTTAAGTTTCCACTCTTTAGCTTTATTAACCATTATTCTATTTTTAAAGTTCAATTTAAATTTTGTTGACAGTTATATCAGAGCGAAACCCAAATTTAAAGTTTGTCTTTTTCATTGTTCTAGCAATATCTCTGCTCACTTCTTTGGGTCTGGCTTCCTTAATACTTTTCAAATCATAGATCTTTTTTGTGGTACTTTCTCCTTAAAATTTATCCTCCTTTTTATTTCCCATCTTAATATTAGAGTATGTTTTCTTGCTTTATTTATCCTTATCATCTATGATTTTGAGTAAATCTTTTGGCATTTAAGGGGTTCTTATAGAGTTATCTTGACTGTATTGAATTTGAGATTAGGACTGATCATAATTTGCTATAATAAAAATAATAAAAAATCAATGAATTCTTACTCTTGTCAAAACCAAGCCTAAAATGAGTCCACTTAGTGCATGCATATTAAAGAGTCAAGCCTGTCTTATTTTGTCAGAAATTCTCCTTCAATCTGAGTTTTATTCATGAAGTTAATTTTATCATGTTTATTTTTTAATAAAGCATTCTTTTTCCTCTCCCAAAGAATCTTTACTTTTGAAATGTGCACATCTAGATTTTAATCTTTATTATTATGTTGTATATCAACTGAATTATTTGAAAATTTTGGGCTTTTATAGGGAGAAAAATCTTCATTGGTTTGATTTTAATTACTCGGAGATGCAAAAGCTAATGACAGCATTTTAATTTTATATCTAAAAATAAAATATATTAAAATTACATGTAGAGAAGTTTAATTATTTATGCCTATCAAATCATTAATTCGTAACAAATAATAATTTACATCAAATTGCAATTAATTGAAATATTCTCACAATATTCTATATACAAATTAATAAAAATTGTTATTTAAAATATTCTTCGGCATTAATTAAGTTTAAAAAATTTTTGCAATTGTTTTTATAATTATTAAGCAAAATTTATTTGAATTATATTGTATTTTTCTATTTTTAAATGTTTCTTATGCAATTATTGCTAAGATAAAAAATTATAGTAAAAAATATTCAATTATTATTCACATATCAAATTCTTAAAAGTTTTAAGAAATCACGCTTCTGTGATTCGATATTGGAATATTATTCAAAATGCTAAGCTTTTTATGAATAAAGTCCTTCTTAATAAAAGCACGATCATACCTCTAATTTACTTAAGTTTTATCAACTGCTCTAAACTATTTATTAGCAAAATTATCAGTAGTTCTTTTGTTATAATTTAAATTTTAACCAAAATACGATTATTAATAACCTCTACTGTCACTGCCTCGCAATTAAGTATTTTAGGATGATTATATTATTTATTTCAAAATATTTCCTGAATAAGCAAGTCTGCCACTACTCTATAGACTTTCTCTTGGGTTTAAACAGCTGTTTTAGAAATTTATTGATTGATGACACGAATTAATATTTGTGTTGGATGTGGTGTTTTGAGTTTACAAATTCTATAACTCAGATTTGCTGAAAGTATAAGAAGCTTTCATTGAAGTACAAACACCCTTAAAGGTATTTTACTGATTAGATTATTCTTAGTTATTCTTTTAGTCTAGTAATAGCTACTATGAACCTTTTTGATTCATTAAACAAGTTTTTATACCCTGTTTTTAAGTAGCAAGCTAATTTACTGATCTCTTTTGCTTTTACTCAAGAGATTTATTCTCAATTTTATTAACTAGATTTTTTAATTTTTCTTAGAAAAATTACAAATCTTCCTCTTTAATGCTTTAAGGCAAGATATTTTAATTGCCTGTATTGATCTACCCTGAAACCTAACTTAGAAATTCATCAACTGCTCACTCTTTGTCTCTCATTAGTTCTAATTATTTCCGTTTCAAAGCATGCTTCTTATTTGAAAGTATAATATTTAACTTTGATTAAGACCCCTTGTAAGTCTTCATTATCATAAAACTATAATGCATTTCATTTTTCATGAATATGTTTCATGAATATAACTTCTTTATTTATAATAGCGAACTTAATACACTTGCACTTGCAAAATTTTTCTAAGTTTCTTGAAGTTTCTAAATCTAACCATTGTTTGAAAATGCTTTTTATATATTTAATGATTTAAAGTTCTAGGTGTTAGTTAATATCTAAGACTTGTTATTTACTATGTCTTAATTGACTAATACTTAGGATCTCGTTTAATTATGTTTATTACTTTTATATTACACGTTTTATGCATTTAATTCATTTTGTTGAAGAATTATACTTTCTTTTTAAATGTTTTGTAACTTTCCCATCAAAATCTCAGCTTTATTTTGGATAATTTGCATGTTTTATTTAGAAATAGACTTTATTATTTATGAACTAATAATCTCATTCTCACTTTAATTTCTTGATAAAGCTTGCACTAAATTTTATTCTGGTAAGATAAGTTAAATTATAATAAAAAAATAATTATTTATCACAATTTATGTTACTTTTGACTTTGAGTAGGACTATTTAATTGACTTATCTTCTGCTAAATACTTAATAATCTTTCTTAACTTGCCTGATTGCTTTAAAAATTCTCTATTTTATATAAATCCTTACAAACATCTGAATTATTTAATTATGTTTACAATTCATTATTTCTTAAATGGTTTTTTCTTTTATGAAAGAAATCTCCTGCTGTTTACATGAATTTTTTATTTGTGCTTTTTCCACCAAGAAATAAATTATGTGAGTTTCCAGGTTTATATAAAAATACTATATTTTAATATATCATATATTTGAGGTATTTGCACATAAGATTAAGGATCGAATAGGAAGTTACAAGTCGTACCATTCATATCTCGTTAATCAAATAAATTACATAAAAATTGTGACTTATTTTTACCTAAGTCAATGTTATCAAGTTGTGTAAGTAGAGAGTCTCTGAGATATTGCACATTCTTTTATGGCTAAGATTAAGTTTAAGCTAAGCTATTTGAATAACATTTTTGTAATAAAAATGAATAATATCTAAGTATTGTGACCAAGACACCCTAATCCTATCCCTTTTTTAAAAAAAATTTATACCCCTTAACCATAACCCCAACACACTAGCACATATGCCAGCATAAAATCCAACACATACCCCAGCATAAAAATATACCCCCTTACCTTAATCCCCCTTCTTTTTAATAGAATTTTTTATTGAAACAAATATTGTTGTGTTCTGATTGAGCTTTATCTCGACATCTCGAATCACTATTTTAATTATAAAATATCATAAAAATGTTGCAAATAAAATCTTGCCCTGCAAGCCTTAAAGTTTTGTAAACTATATAATTGTTTATTTTCAATTGTCTTGACTTTTTAAAACATTCCCCCCATAAGGAGACATTTTGAATTCTAATACTTTATGACAATGATAAAATTTTAATCAATTTCTTTGAATTCACTTAGAAAAACTTTAATTTTAGTATATTTTTTTATATCTAAAATAATCATTTTCGACAAGATCCTGAAAAAAAGGTTGGAACAATTATGTACTTCAACATCTGACTTTTTTAAAACAATTATATTTAAATAATATTAATTGTTTATTTACACAATGAAATGAAGTACATTACAAAAGACTATTACTAAAAAGCAAATTAATCACGAATTATATTTAAGTAATTTTATTATTAACTTGCTTTTCAAAAATCTTTTAGACTTACTCATTTCATTAGTTAAATAAAACAATTAATTTCATTTAAATAAAAATGTTTAACTTAAAGTAAAAAATAAAAGTGCGAAATTTTCAAGCTATTTTTTAGAATTTTTACTAAAAAATGGTGGCTTAAGCTATAAAAGTACTTTAAAATCGGTTTTTTTAATATTATTTCAATGAAATTATTTTTAATATTTTTTGATAGTCACAATGTATTAGAATTTACAATGTTTCCTTTTCGGTCCATGTTTTAAAAAGCCATCACATAGCGAAAGTTATTATTTATAAAAGTTTCTAAACGCAAAAGCTAGGAGGCAAGATTTTATTTGCAAAATTTTAATGATAATTCATAAATAAAATAGTTATTTGAAATATAGATTTAAAAATAGAGCTCAATCAGAATACAAGAGTATTTATTTCATAAAATAAAAAGAAGGGAGAAGTTTCCTGGACTAGAGTAAGTTTCCTATCCTGCAATTTTTAATAGATAATTTTTTTTATGAATTTTAATTATAAAATTATTTCCTTTATTATTTTCTGACTATTCAACTGTTTAGTTGAAATGATAACACTCTTAGAAGAATGATTGAGGCTTGCTTAATAGATAGAAAAATATAAAATTTAACCAAAATAATTTGTTTTAATTGTTGGGTTCACTAAGCTTTGAAAAAACAAAAATCGATCATGGTTAAAAGAAAAATTAATTTAAAAAAATAAAAAAATTTCAGGCTAAAATCTCCCCATAATTATTATTTATCATAATATTTTCACGAAAATTCCTCCCATAAAAATGTATTAAAGGAAAGGGTTAAGAGGGAGGGCCATATATTTATTTTTAGGGGATTAGGGGTTGGATATCTTGGTCAGAACAACTAAGTATTATGCTATCTTATGTTCCAGGCTTACTCAAAAATCCAAAGGGTGTTTAATTTCTCTTATGAAATTGCTTCTAATATTCTATTTATTCAGTTGGTTCTTATTTTTTCAGCCAATTTTAAAAGTTGTAAACTTATTTTTTCCAATAGTTTAAAAATATATTTCAAAAAGATGAAATGATGACGAATTTAAGTTTATCTATACATTTTCTTTTCAGCATCTGTTGCATATTAATTTTGCTTTGTTTAATTTAAATTTTTGTTTATTTTTCTATAATTAATCTAGTTTTTGTCAATTTATTATTGTTTAAAATAATTATCATAATATTGCAAATCTAAAAGTTCATTACAGTCAATTTATTCATCTATAAAATTGCATTTAAGAGGTATTAAAACATAATTACAGATCATTCTATAATCAAATTTTCTACTATTAAATTATCAAAATATTGACATCTTTAATTGCATTATCGGTTTTAGGTAGTTTTATCATGAATACTCTATTATTTGTAATTTTGTGTTAATTTATGAAATTATTCAGAATTGATTATTAGTTTAAGAATTTAGCTCTTTTAATTAGTTTTGCTTTACACTAAATGATTTTCTTTGCTTATGTAATACTTTCCATTTTAATAATCTTTAAATAAAAAAACTCTACTTTTTTTATTATCTTCAAAATTCTCAACCAAGCTATATTTTTTAAATTAAATTTGATGCCTCTTCTTACTATCAGTTTAGTTTACAAAAATTTTACTAACATTTTATTAACTATTTTTAATTTGATTGCTATTCTAACTGAATCCTGTCTATGTTTGAGATTAATAATAGTTTTTTGTACTATCTTTTGCATTTTGAAATCTATTCAAGCTTAAATACATTTATTTTCAATTAAAATCGTATTTTCAATCATTATTTATATGCTTGTAATATTAAAATTAATAAATTTAACTGTAAAATCATTTATATTTTCAACCATATTATAAAATGAACTATTCCTAAAGAAAATCTCCAACTCGATAAAGTATGAGTCAGAACAAGAAACGATTCAGTTAAGTGGATAAAACTTAATAAGATATACATGCGACGACTGATTCTTGATAAAGTCATTATGATTTATCAAGCAAAATTCAAGCTGGGACTGGAGGAGTCCACTCTTTAAAGTAATTTTTGTAGTTACATACATAAAGCATCAAATCAAAAGAGCTTTTAGAATTGTAAGAACAGTATTTACAACAAAATAATTTTCAGACTAAAATTAACGATTAACAATTTCCAAGAGGCTCGTTGAATATTTCTTAGGATTTAAAAGAAGATTTATAAAGTAGGCACAGGGTGTTCAGGTCTCGAAAACCAAGACCTTTTACATAAGATTAGAGAAAATATTCATAGCCAGTATAAAGTTAAAGAAATAAATAGCAAAATCTTTGTAGTTCTGGTTTACAAGAATAAAATTAAATACTTATAAAAATTGATGAGGCAGATGGAGAGAAGTCAGTTTTAAATAGTTATTCAGTTCTATAATAAATTAAATAACAAAGTCCAATATCATCATAAGATTATAAAAGTCAGGAGATTCTTGAAAAATCTTAAAAGCTAAGAGAACTTCTTAGAAGGAATATTTAGACAGCTAAATCCCAAATTAGAACATATTAAGTTAATAGAAAACCCCAGACATCATATATGTTATAAATAAAAAGGAATTAAATCCTCTACATTTATTCTAGCATATTTAATTTAATAATTTTTTAATTATAGGGTTCTCCTAGAAAGTGTGAATCCCAAGCCAATGTAAATTAATCGAAAAATAAACAAAGCAATTTTAACATAGAATTCCTTAATAATCTTGAACTCCAGCCAACATCTGTAGGGTCATACTCTTCACATATAAATATATTCAGTCCAAGTAGCTATACTTAACTTGATAGAACCTAAGGTTACTAAAAGAATTCAATATTAAACTTATAAGAGAATGAATTAAAAATTAGTAATATCTAGTTATTAGCCAAAAAGGTTAAGAATAGAGCGTATACAAATCACATCTAAAATCTCACAAATTCATCGTTCAATTAAACACAAAAATTATCTTGAAGTTTAGCATTGCTTAATAATTTGCTTAATCTAATGACAAGATAAAATATCAAAAGAGACTCGGATGTTTTTCTCAAAATTAATATTTTGTAATTTTTGTAAATCAATATTTATTATGTTTCCCTTTCAATGAAGAAAAATGCAGGTGACTTAGTAGACATAACTTTGAACGATTAATTTCAGCTTAAAAATAGAAGGGCTATGAGTTCAAGTAATATGAAAGAATTTTTAGAAAGCAGTTAACAAAATAACTAAAGGGAACTCTGGACTCCCAAAAATCTAAATTTAAAGGCATTTAACTTAACTAATGATTCTTAGAGATAGTTTTTATTTGGTACGCCTTAAAATTAAGATAGAAAAATAGAAGGCATATCTCATTCTTAGATATCTAATTCTTGATTTCATTTTTTATTTAATATCAATTACAAACCTTCATACCTCGATGTTCCAGTCCAGGATTACGATTCATTCATTTCTCATCTTAAGACTTAACTTTCAAAAATTGAAAATTAAGACCATATAAACCTCAATAGCACACAAAAATATTAAGTAGATCATGTTAAAAACAAAGAAAATTAAAAGCTTAACAATTCATCACAATTACTTCAAACAAACAGTACTTAAAAGCTAACGCAAAGGCATCTTTGCAATAAATGATCTACTAGCAGATAATTACTACCTTACGAAGAGCAATAACAGAGATAGTTAGTCAGTCAGATGAAAAAATTGAGAGATCATTTATAGAAAAGAATATAAAAGCTATCAAACATTAAAAACTAGATAGTGCAGGATAAAAGAGAAAAGAATTAGACATATGAGAATGAAATAGTCTTATAGCTGAATTTTAATTAAAAAGCTTAATTTAAATTAAGTTATTCTTATTTTGTATAAACTCAATGTATTGTTGAATTTTTAGAAGAATAGAGAACAAGAAGCAGCTAGGAAAGTTAAAAGAGCATTTAGGCAATATATGCCAATAAAGAATCTACAAAAAGTAAGAACTATCATAATTTAATACTCCTTTGTAGGATAGGAAGTGGACTTTAACCTAAAATTTAATAAGAAAAACTTAGATAGTTAATTAGTTGAGATGCAATCTGATATCAATAATTAATACTTGACTAAAATAGTTTTACCTGTTTAGCATGTAATTACACTTATCACTTCAACTTACTTTTATTTAAGCTTATTTATATTAAGATATGGAGGCTCATTTCCTGCCCCAAGCATTGATATTTCTGTTATATAGCAAAAATTTAGAGAGAAAAAAACTTATATATATATCATTGCTTCAATTTCCCTTACCTGTATAATCCAACTTCTTAATAATATAACTTTCAAGGATTTCAATCATCTCTTGTCTCATTACTCATTAAAAACTATTGAAGAAATTGTTGTATTAATTAATAGTTAATGTAATTTATTCAATATTTATCAATATGAGAGTTAATGGATGTTTAAATAAATAAAATTTGTTCATAAATGGTGATATAGATTTATACAAAATTGATATGAATTACTTTTTTTTTATTTATGGGTCAAGAAATTCCTCCCCTTTAAATATTGATAATATTCCTTTAAAATAAGTTTAGAGAATATCATATCTTCAGAAGAAGTTTAGAAGATTTGTTCAACTGAAAAAGTTTCAAGAATTTATTAGAAGGGTTTTAGTCTTAAAAAATATGGTAAAAACTTTGAAATTAGTTGAATTGAGAAGCAGATGCTCAGGTACTTTTGTAAAATTAACAAGAGTTTGTGAACTAAAATATGACAGAAAATGCAGATTCAATAGTAAATATTTATATAAAATTGATTTCATGTTTTTCTTTAGAACGATAAGAGAGATTGAGATGGATTATAGAGAGACAAATATAAAAGCAAATTGTCAATCATGTCAGGTACACTATAGTTGCTGGAATATTGACAAGATTTTATAATAAATTCTTGCTTGACTTAAAAAATGAAAGAGTGGCATATCCTGGAAAGCCAAGCAAATTCTTAGAAAATGAAACTGAAATAGATTCAAAAAATAGACACTCAAAGCACATATAATATTCTTATTTTAGATTTTAAAAATGATATAGAACATTTAGTTATAAAGAAGAATGAATAGTCGATTAAGGATCTTGCTTTGTTATCAAGTGGATCTGTAACAAACAAGCAAAAAACTTTAGTTACTGATTAATATTTTCAACAACCAACTAAATTTGGAATAGTATTCAATCATGTAGATCTAGAAAAGAAATTCCTAAAAAATCCAAAATTAAGGCTTGGTAAACTATAATCAGCCGATGATATTGCGCACCTTATATCTGCAATGTAAAGTGAAATATCTTCACCTAAGCGAGTATTTGGATAGGATACCGAGAAAGTATTACTCCCACAGCATTTAAGGATAACTGAACACTTATTGGTTGATAAAATTAAAATAGGAGTATATTATTAAAGATAGGAATTCTCTATAAGATTAGAGTTTTTATAGAATGTTATTACTTTCATTAAATATCATTCTGTTTAGTTACCCAAAACTAACCTTAAAATATAATTAAAATTTTACTATATAATTTATAATTTACCTGACCTTACAATTTGAGTAGCCATTTATTTTTCTATTGATTAAAATTTTAATTCTAATTTTTACTCTAAAATTTGAAGTCATTCTTTATTTTGCAATAGTCAAGCATTATAAATGGTGAGATCTCCAAAGGAATAAAACTTGTTCAGTTAATTTCTAAAATGTCTAGTGCATGTCATTATTAGCAAATAAGGCATTGAAAAAAGAAGTATTTAATTATAGAAAAATGAGCAAAGGAAATAGGCAATATAAGCGAAGTTACTTTAATAGAGAAAGATGTAACAGTAAATTAAGGCATAATATTAGTGCATTAAATGTTTTTAATGGTATATGTTTGATACAAGACATATATACTTAAATTTTGGTATGGTAGTTAGAATTAGGATAGGTTTTAAGTCTTAAATAAACTCATTCAGTATAGCCTTTATCTGTGTAATCAAGAAAAACGAATAAAGTTTTACTATCAAGTAAAATATAAAATTTTCCATTTTTTATGTAACTCATAGATATCTTCCCCACTGCTACAGAATGCTGGAAATGATAGACTCTCAGAGTCTTTCAAATTCATGGTTAAAATGTTCAACTAGAATCAAAACCCCAAAACCCCTTAGTGAGGTTTATAAGTGCTTTGATTTGTAGGGTATAGTTGGGGTCTTATTGGGGTTAGTAGACAAAATGCAGGTTTTATATGAATTTAATGAATATTTAATGATTATTATTGTGCTTAACTCAAACAAATTTTATCTACTTGTCTTTGTGATACCTCTTGAATCTCGCTGTCTTTAGTTGTTCTAGAATGTCATCTAATGATTATCTTGGATATGCTGGAGCTTTAACTATGACCATCTCAACTATCTTCTTAATTTTATCGCACATTTCTTCTTATTTTATATGTTTAGCTGCTAAACTTATTGATTATTTCTCGTGCTTTGTTCCAAAGTATGACATACTTTCCATATCGCTCTCTAATATAATTGCAGCAATCGCCCATACATCCCACTGAACTGAGCCATTAGTCCATTTCTCTCTAATTGGGAAGTATCCAGGAGTGCCAAGAACTTTTGCTAAAGTCACTATCTCTTATCTTAAGGCTCTATTGAAATCGATAACTATGACTTCTAAAGGGCAGAGGTTAAGCATTACATTTTCAGGCTTCAAATCTCTATATACATATCCAAGTTCATGCAACTCCTTGACACCTTTAATCATATCTGTAAGAATATCATTTAAGTCATCAAGGTATCTATTATGATATAGATAGTCTCTTAAAGTCATTTCAAATTGCTTTAGCCTTAGTGCGATGAAACCATAGCTTAATATAACCCCATTTAACTTAAGCAAGTTCTTGCAATCTCTTCTTTAAGCCTATCTAAGAATCATATTTTCGTTAGCAAACTCATTTTAATACTGTTCATTTTTAATGAGATAGCTGAAATGGTATACCTTGTATGCATACTCATCAACTACTATAAGCTTTGCCTTATTAGGCACACTTATGTGCAAGTAATAATAATTTATTTTAAGTGATATATAATAATTCAATAAATATAATACAAATAAGCTCTTTGAAATGAAAAGCATTACAACTTCATCTTACAAGAGGTCGGTCTTAGACTATATACTGTTGCTTCGCTATGGAACCATACATCCAACAAAGCATTCCAAACTGATTCTTACACTCAGTAATATTGCCAAGGCTTTAAATGTTTCCCTGAGATTTGTCTGAACTGCATGCAAGCTGAAGAAGTAGGGTCTGGACGATATATTGAGCTCCTAAAAAAGTAAAAACCACAAAATGACCTAATAAATTAAAGAATTTCTACTCGCAGAAGAAACACTAAGAGCATGGAAAGGATTTTCTCTTCATACCAGAGCTAAAATTTTTCATAGAATCCATCCTGACCAAAGCATTACACCCTCTCAAATTTAATACATTTACAAGTAAAACAAAGTCAGATACAAAGTAATGAGATCCACCTTCAGATTAAATAAAAACAAATAGTAGCACATAACTAAATGAGAGTTGAAAGGTTTTCTTAGTTTTAAGCATGATAGACCAAGGCAAGAAAATTATATATGTAGATGAAGTCATCTTTAAACCATACGTTGTTTCTCATCGTTCATGGGCAAGAGTGGGCTAGAACTAGATAGTTCACAAGGAAGGACTCAAACTTAAGACATTTGCATCAATAGTGGCTGTAAGCAGGGAGGTTGGACTTGAGGGCTACTACACAAAGCTCAAGTCTATCAACATGGGCGATGTAAAAACAATGATCGAGTACCTTCAGCTTTAAAACAAAAACAATGACGTTGTCATATTTTGGGACAACTTGAGGAGCCACCATAGCAAAATAGTTTTAAAATAACTACAAGAAAGCAAATGGAAATGCTTATTCAACGCCCCATACTCCCCAGAATTTAATTGCATTGAGGAGGTGTTTTCTTATATCAAGAAAGCGTACAAGCTGGAGTTGATTGCGAATGATTTTAAGATGAGTGAAGCTCAACACTCTTAAATAATAAAAGACTCTATTGAAAATATTCAACTAGACATGGTGAGAAGGGTGGATGAAAGACATTTTATAAAACTGAAAGATTATTTAAGCGCAAACGCAATCAGCTTATGAGCATGTCAGGATAATAATTTATAAAATGCGATCACTCGCCAAATTTATTTTGCGGACTTCTGCTCTCGGGAGACTCTTGAGCCATGGGTACGTCTCTCGACTAGGCGCTGACTTTTCTTTTACTCTCTATTTCCTATTTATATTCTGGAAATGAGATCGATATTTCATGGTACTCTCTTTTCTTCTTCTATACTCGCGGTTTTGATTTTTCATTTAGCATGGACAATGCCTTGCCTTTTTATTCTATTTAATGTATTAAATTATAAAAATATTATTACTTGAAAAGAATGGTTCTCCTTGCAACTCCTTATACACATCATCTTTAATCTATATTTTCTCTTTTTCTTCTTCTAAGCTATCTTAATATTTCTAACTCTGTTAGCATGTTTTATTAGTTTGGATAGATAATTTGTTTATAGGGTGCCGAGTACCCCATATAAATATTTTCTATCTGGCAAAACTGTATAGTCTGGATAGTAATTTATGAATCTCATAATTTCTTGGTCATCCTTAATTTGCTCAAATACATTCTTCACTGACAATTCTTCATAGTAAGGAACGTTGAGCTGAACTAATTCCCCAGATTTCAATAGATTTTTACTTCCTGATAAAAAGTCTTTAATAAATCTCATGGTTACATGCTCATCACTTGGTAAAAAGTAACCCTCTATAGTGTTGATAACTTAAAATCTTACTATTGAATCTTAGAAAATTAACCCAGTCATTCTTTGATCTAAATCGAGACTGAAACTCTCTTATATCATGACCATGGACAGCTAATCTTTCCATTTGAATTATCTATAATTAAAATTATTAGTATAAAATGGAAACATATTTAAATTCTGATCTTATATTATGATTCATGAGCAAGTCTTCCTATTTTAAATTGAAATTCAAATAATAATAATTAAAATATATATTGATCAGAAATTATATTTGACTTTTATATTAAGAAACCTTTAAAAACTAAAGAATATTCCTTATAAATTTATTAATTTAATATATTTTTTTATTGCATAAATAACACTAATAATGAATAAAATCTAGACTATGCATGTATGTAGTTAATTATATAAACATTAGTTTTTTATATATTTTTTGTTTTTTAGTTTATTAAAATTTCTATAATTAAAACTATAATAAAAATACTTGAGTGATAACTTAAGTTTTATGTTTTTTTATTTTTAATTTGAGAATTTACCTAATACATAGAAAGTAACAGATAAATTTTGAAATTAGCTAGAAAATTAATAATATTCTGTTTTAATTAAAAAGGCTCTTATAACCTAACATTTTTATTAAGAATATTTGTTGATGTACCCATTAGTAGAAGATACTAAATATAAATTTTTTTTATTAATTATAAGGAAGTATATTAAATATGAAAGCTTTAAAATTTCAAAAAGGTATCTTTAGGATAAGGATATATTATAAAGAGATACATAGATACCTTGCATTCGAGAAAAGGAAATGTTCATTGAAATAATAATGTAGATTGATTAAAAGTAAATAAAAAGCTTTTATAAAAAAACATGGTGAAAATTTAACCATCCAATGGTTAAAAAATCACCACAAAAAATTTGAGGAATTTTATATTCCATTAAAAGACTAAAATTGAGAATTAAAAAACTTACTGTGAAAAGTATAGAAAAATTTAAGAGAGTAAAAGAAAAGTCAGCGCCTAGTCGAGAGACGTACCCATGGCTCAAGAGTCTCCTGAGAGCAGAAGTCCGCAAAATAAATTTGGCGAGTGATCGCATTTTATAAATTATTATCCTGACATGCTCATAAGCTGATTGCGTTTGCGCTTAAATAATCTTTCAGTTTTATAAAATGTCTTTCATCCACCCTTCTCACCATGTCTAGTTGAATATTTTCAATAGAGTCTTTTATTATTTAAGAGTGTTGAGCTTCACTCATCTTAAAATCATTCGCAATCAACTCCAGCTTGTACGCTTTCTTGATATAAGAAAACACCTCCTCAATGCAATTAAATTCTGGGGAGTATGGGGCGTTGAATAAGCATTTCCATTTGCTTTCTTGTAGTTATTTTAAAACTATTTTGCTATGGTGGCTCCTCAAGTTGTCCCAAAATATGACAACGTCATTGTTTTTGTTTTAAAGCTGAAGGTACTCGATCATTGTTTTTACATCGCCCATGTTGATAGACTTGAGCTTTGTGTAGTAGCCCTCAAGTCCAACCTCCCTGCTTACAGCCACTATTGATGCAAATGTCTTAAGTTTGAGTCCTTCCTTGTGAACTATCTAGTTCTAGCCCACTCTTGCCCATGAACGATGAGAAACAACGTATGGTTTAAAGATGACTTCATCTACATATATAATTTTCTTGCCTTGGTCTATCATGCTTAAAACTAAGAAAACCTTTCAACTCTCATTTAGTTATGTGCTACTATTTGTTTTTATTTAATCTGAAGGTGGATCTCATTACTTTGTATCTGACTTTGTTTTACTTGTAAATGTATTAAATTTGAGAGGGTGTAATGCTTTGGTCAGGATGGATTCTATGAAAAATTTTAGCTCTGGTATGAAGAGAAAATCCTTTCCATGCTCTTAGTGTTTCTTCTGCGAGTAGAAATTCTTTAATTTATTAGGTCATTTTGTGGTTTTTACTTTTTTAGGAGCTCAATATATCGTCCAGACCCTACTTCTTCAGCTTGCATGCAGTTCAGACAAATCTCAGGGAAACATTTAAAGCCTTGGCAATATTACTGAGTGTAAGAATCAGTTTGGAATGCTTTGTTGGATGTATGGTTCCATAGCGAAGCAACAGTATATAGTCTAAGACCGACCTCTTGTAAGATGAAGTTGTAATGCTTTTCATTTCAAAGAGCTTATTTGTATTATATTTATTGAATTATTATATATCACATAAAATAAATTATGAATTTTAAATGCAGCTGCTAAGTTCAATTGCATTAAATGCAGGAATACTCATTGCTTTTGCTTAGAAGCATGATAAAACAGTATAATCTGCAGGCTAGTTCATTGATTCAAAGCGACACTGTCTCTTGAGCTTCTCCTGTAGGTATTTTTAAGACTCAAGAACTTTTGATTTTCTTTTAGCAGGTACAAGTTATTAAGTCTCCTTATCTTAAATCAAGAATTCGCTAAGATGATGTTTTTGCATATGCTTCTTAATCTTTGCTGAGTGAGTGTAAGACTTCATGCATGTTGTGCATTGTTACCTTCCATCCACTTTGTCATGCTTGAAGTAGATCTTGGCCTTGCCAGAGTGTACATCTTTAATGTGCCTCTTCAAGCTAGACTCAGTTGAGAAGAAGTTTTAGCAGTCTTCACATTAAAATGTTTTAATTTTTTCTATTGGTTGCTGTTCCTTTTCTTCCTCAACCAATTCAACTTATGTTAAAACTCCCAACTCTGCATTCTACTTCTTGTTTTAAACTTAAATTTTAAAGACCTCAGCTTCAAAATCTAGAGCTCTTAGTTCAACCTCCTTTTAAATATAAATTACTTCTGGTTTCTTGGAGGAGCCAAAGTTGAGCAATTCTGATTAACCTGTTCCAAGAGAAACTGCCTTACGATTTAAGTTAGCCGCCATGTTTAAATTCAAATTTAATTTCTATTATAATACTCTAATAACCTCTCTAGTTATAGTTACACTGTAAAGGAGTTGACACTGCAGCAATAATAGTTTATTATAAGGTGTTAGAAGTCATATTTATACTTAGTTTATAACTATAACTTTTCTAATTTCATGTTTAATATTTTTAATTTTGGTACCAACATTTAAAAAAATCACGTTGGTACTGATACCAATTAGGTTTAAACCAGATTGGAACTTTTCCATTAAAACTTCACTTTATTAAAAGTAGGTACTAATTAAGTTTTGGTACTATTAAATTGGTACATTAAAATTAAACGAATTTAGTACCAGTATAATTAAATTTAAACAAATTTAGTACTAATTTAATGGAACTAAATTGATAAAAATGGAGCTCAATCTCCGAAGTTAGTTACAGCTTATGCAAACTTTCTCCACGTATCTTTACAGGGTTGACCTTCTATAAGATGTACATATTTAATACTAAGATTTTAAACAATAGGATCCAGAACTCTATATATTATAATTTAAAATTCAAAAACAAGAGAAGGAACAAGGATGGAAACTATAAGTACTACAATGAAGAGGGTTGAAGCTTAAGAAATGATCTCAAGATTTAGAAGCAAGGAAGATCTCTATCGATACCTCACTCAACATGGTAAGTATGCAGCATATACTTAATCATATACTATAGTGGGATTATTCCTTCCAACGATGGAAGGTACTAAAATTTCATTAAAGCAATACTTTGTGATTAGAAGAAAGCCTTCAAAAACAATGAAATTAAGTTGATAAAAATACCAAACTACCCAGAGATTTCAGTCACTAATCTTTACGATGATGCCATGAAAGATGAAGAGTTGGTAGTTTATCTTCCTAACAAGAAACAACTCTCTAACAAGCTTCCAGAAAGAAACTTCTTCTTTGGTGTACTTGGCACTTTAAGAGAGAGTTATCTCAGAGAGATAATTGAAGAAGCTCATAAAAAACGCTACTCTATTTCTCCTGAAGATTAAAGAAGCAAGGCATACTAATAAGCGAGACCTGTCTTGCGGAGCTTAAGAAGCATCCATACCTCTCTAGTAAGCTTTGACACATAACTTTGTAGGGAAACCTGGAACTGGTATATTCCTAATGAAAGAACATGCAAAGGTTCACAGAGATAGAAAGTCATAACTATTCATGAAGTGAGCAAGAGACTTTATAAAGATTTTTAAAAGCTAGATGAAATGAACATAGATGGAGGAGCTGGGACTAAGAGAAGAAATATTGGCCCAAGCAAGCCATAAGAAGAGGAGAAGAAGGAGAAGCCTAATCCCTTTCTGGGTTAATTTAATATGTGAACTTATTCATTCATTTAAATCTAAGACTTATTTATAAACATTCATTCTTCCTTCTCTCGCACAAACTGTTGTCTTTATGTTTACTCTCTTGCAGCTACTCTGAATCAAGTCTACTGTATCTATGGGCAAGTCATGCATTAGGTGATATAGCAGCAGTTTCTTGTATTGGTCTTTATTTAACTCCAGTAGAATTCAATTCCATTAAATTGAGGGCTGTAAAGAAAATTGTAAACAGGAGTAATGTTTAATTCTTCATAAGCTTTCTTAGACTCCTTAGTCTTGTGAACTGAGAGGTTGTCAACAAAGAGGATTATCTCTTAATCGCTGTATTTATCTCTCAGCTTATGTAGGAACTCTTTGTACTACTCTCGCTTAATAAAGCGAGGATGAATAACATAACTTTCTAAGCCAGAGTCTTCACTAATACCTGCTAAAATTGCATGGGTTACAACCTTTATTTCTAATCGTAGACTTCTATATTATCGTACTTCTTGTACCTAGACTTATTAATAAAGGTATTGAACATAAACACAGCTTCATCAGCGTGTATGAACTTGATGTTTTTGTCAATAGCCCTTTGCATTCAATCATATATATAGTTTAAATTATTACTATAAAATGGCACTGTAAAATCAATCACTCTCTTCACTCTGTTGACAGTCTTGAAAGTAATACCATTTCTTCTATATATGTTGGCTATAGTTTATGAAGAGATACACTTGTCAAGAAACTTGCGATGAAACATCACAGCTCGCTAGTCTAGTGGAAAGTGTGCCCTATACTTTTAAGTTTTCGAATCATAGAGGTAGTCAATATGGTACTGTGAGAACTTTTATTTTCTTGCAGGATGCTTTCAACTCCCTGATTTATAATGCTAAACAGCCAACAAGCAATGATACCTAACTGTTGAGGCACTCATGCGCAGGAGCTTTGCTATAGCTGCATAATTCATTACTGGTTTGACTTAGTCTGTATTAATACTTGTACCATACCTAAGCTTAAGCAATAAATCTAAATATTACTCATCATAAATAGACCCTAAATTTCGCTAATTTCTATTTCTCATTTGCAAATTGGCCTAATTTCTCTACTAACCCAATAAGACCCCAAATATACCCTACAAATCAAAGCACTTATAAACCTCACTAAGGGGTTTTGGGGTTTTGAATGATACTAAAATTTCCTTAATTCATTTAGATTCAGAAATGATGTCTAAAAATGATCTTGACACTCTTTCAAGTAAAAACCATTTAGAAATGATTTCAAATCGAGACAGTTCGAGATCTGATTCTGAAAAGAAATAGAAATCTAAATTTGTTGTTCATAAAAATAGGATTTCTAATAAATTTTTGAATGTTACGAAATTAGATTAGCCTTCAACACCATCTTAGAGAAATTAAAGAATAGTATAGTCATTTCAAATTTAATCAAGCAAGTATATCATGTAATAAAAAGACTTTTCTATAAATCTTAAACAAGATAGCAGCTAGATTGAGGAATAGAGGCATAAATCATCTAAAATTACTCATGAATCTAAATTAGAATTATTATAGGGGTCATTTAATTTAATTAATGCAGCTTAATAAAAAGAGTTTTGTATGCTTCATAATATCATCAGAAGGCTTAAAGTTGTAACTTTCTGGAATGAGACAAGCAAGGTTAAGTTTAGATATGCCTCTAAATTAGTAACAGAAAAGAGAATTGTTTTTAAATGCAGGAAGCAACATTATATAAGACAATGCAGATTTAGATAAACAACTGCAACTACACATTATTTTGATTAGTTTTTAATACAAATTATTCACAATTAATTCTCTTAAGATTCTGGAATGAGAGAAGTAGACAGAGTGCTTGAAGAGACTCCAACTGATAGTTATACTTTAAAATATTAATGAAATCAAAATTAAATCTACTGCTTAATTTATTCATTAAATTAGTATTATCATCCTCAAACTTCCCTTACTATTAATAAGTTACATAAAATTTGATTTTTATATAACTTAAAGCCTGATTAAAGTATGTTTTAATACTTTAATCATCTCATCTCCTCCTAAAAATTATATATGTTCATCTTGTATAATTTCTCCATAGAGCAAAATTGGATAGCCAGGAGGGGATTTAGATTTCATTTCAGCACTAATCTTTCCAATAGCCTAGGAGCACTTTATTTTTTCTGTCTTAGAAGCCATAACATCTCTTATGTCCATTTTAAAAATTCTATTTTATAGAAGTCTCTTCAAACTTAAATTTATGTACTCCTGTTTGGCGAGGTAAACATAGTGCAAAATTTTAATATAAATATAATTTAATCGATAACTTTACTTTTTGTCTCGAATAAGTTCTTCAGATCCATATTGTTTAGATATCAGTTTCAACGCTTCAATAAGATCCTCAACATCTTACTCATTAATGTTGATACGAATGGTTATTAAGACTGAAGTTTTAGAATATTTTTCGACGTTTATCCTGTTTTTATCTAATTATTTATAAAGACTTTCTCCATCCATACCAGTACCAGTAATTCTTAATACTGTTTTAGTTGGGTCTTAATCAGGATAATTCGCTACTTTTACATAATCTATTGAGTTTATTTATTCTCTAAATCTTGAGTTTAAATAAATAGCTTAAGCAATCATTTCTTCTCCGTCTTCTTGAAACTTTCTCACACAGCACTCAGTATCAAGCAGTAGATATGGACTTGGACTTGTCGTGCTTACCATGTTATAAATATCTATAATTTGTTCTTTGTCCAGGCGAGAGCCTTAACTCAGGTTAATCAAAGCTGTTGCAGATAGGCCACCTAAATTTTTATGAACACTTGTCACAGCAGCATCAACGCATGTCATATTTTAATTTAAAGATGCTTTACTTTTTAAGTCTTTCTTGAATAAAAATGTGAGCCATGAGCTTCATCAATTAATAGCATTATTTAATCACCTAATGTTTATCGTATTTCTTCGTAATTTCATCTTAAACCCTAATGATTTGGCGATGTTAGATAAACTGCATCAAGATCTGGGTGATTTTAAAGTATTTCATTAATTTATTTAGCACTTATTGGCTAAAAAATCCCATACTCTATGTAGAATTCTGGCTGTAAAATTATCAGAGTAGCTCCTGCATTTTATAAGCCAATATAAACAGAGACATGAGAATTACTTTAGACTAGAACCTTCTTTTTAGCTAAAGCCATACAAAGTACCTAATTTCCTAATGTCGATCCATTTTGTAAAAATAAAGTAAGTGATGAATTAAAAGCTTCATGATAGTTTGCCCCTAAATCATTCAATCTTCCATCTTTAAGTGTCAAATCCTCTACATTATAAAGTCCAAACCATGATCCATCTATTTTCTTTGAACCTATGCGCTGTTCTGCATCTTTGAATCTTTGATATGTATATCGACCTGAATGACAAGGCAAGTGAAATTGTTTTGGGTAGGTAGCCTAGAAACTCTCTAAAGAATCTAAAAACCATTTGGGCTTTTCCATTTTTTACTAAAGTTTCAAATGAAATTTTGGCGTATTTGTAGTTAGTTAGTCTTTGAAGCTTAAAACTATAAATATATTATAAATCTAATTTCATTGTTTTTATAGTCACACAAGCAGAAAATTTTTCATTATAACAATCTCAATATTATTATCAATTAATCTAATTTCCATGAATTTATTATATCTGCTACAATTATGAATATGAAATAAAATAGGTTAATTTTTTTAAATTATTTATTCAAGCTTATAGTTTTTCGCTAACCAATCTCAAAAGCTTGATTTAATTTTAACTAAGATATATTTCCGAGATTCCTTAAAAAGTTTACCAGGTTCGTATTATAAATAAAGTATTAAACCAAAAATTTATATAGAAATTATTAATTTTAAAATAATTGAAATAAGAGACTTAGTAACTAACTACTTAATATTCAACTTAAAAGGGCTAGTTCTGTTTATATTTAATATCATATTGGGGAGGGGACTTATACCGTCCCTATATAGATGATTTATGATAATTAATTAAAATAATATTTAAATCAATATAGAGTATTAGTCAATCACATTATTTTACTGATCGTTAGTAACTTGAAAGTTTTACTGTGTTTTTGCTAAACTATTTTTTTAATTGTAAATTTATTGATCATCATTTCTCTGGTGCATATTTAAATCCTTAACTACATTTCCATTACTTTTACTAAGATTCTAGAGAGAAATTTTATCTGATCTACTATCATAGTGAGTAATTTACTTTTTGGAATTTTAGTCATTTTATTCTAAACTGTATATTTCATTATCTTTTTCATGAATTTATTGATATTCATGAAAATCAATTATAGAACAGTTATTATCATCTAAGTTTTGTTTTAAATTTATTTCTTCTTAAGAAGTAATATTATATTCTCTATACTTTTCATCTTTGAGTTCCTTGTTTATTTACATCTAATTGCTTATTTTTCCATTAATTTCGAAACAATTTACAATGTCTTCATTAATCATTTTATTTTAATTAATCATTTCTCTAAAGCTATTTTCATTATATTAACTATCTATAATTTTATTTAATAAACTTAAGATGGAAGTAACTATTCTTCGGTGGTGTATGGCATATCTCAAATAGAAGCAGACCTGATTTTAAAAAAATTAACCTCCAGTTATAACTAACCTAAAAGCAAAGTCGCAGTATAGCCATAACAAAAGAGAATGGACTTTGAGTAGTTTGCGAGATCGCTTATTCATATTGGCTAGAAAATGTATGGAACACAGTCTAATGATCCTAAAGTTACATTTGATGTGTTGCTAGAGAGTAATGTCACTTTTTCGGAAGCTGTTATACAGCAGAATTATAGATAGTAATTTATATAATAATTATATAGTGTTAAAAATAATTAGTTCTATCTAATTTTTATCAACAAGTTAAGCTAAATTTTTTCATTATAAATGTAAATGTAATGAATAAAATTAAGAATGATAAGGGAGGACTGAATAGCTAATAGCATAATCTTAGTTAATGGAGATTCTTAGGGATGAACAAATAATTGAAATTCTAAGCTGTGTTATTATTAAAGTATAATAATTTTAATGTATGTGTGCATAAGTCTATCTTGCCCTACTATTAGTACTACTCTAACTAAAAAGGCTACTTAAACTTTGATGGTTTTTCAAAGCCATGACTTTGGCATTTTTCCAGATATTTTGAACAAATCTAAAATTATGAGATTCTTCTCAACTTTGTTTAGTTTCTATTAGAGTACAAATTGCGGCTCTCCCTCAGAAAATGTATCAAGAAGTTATAATACCTCTTTCATTTAGAATTAGTCAATATGTGAACCTTAAAATTTAAAGGATGTTATAGATGAGCACTTATTTGTAGAAGCTCTAGCTTTGACAGCCTTGAGATTAGCTACAAAGACCCACAGCCAAACGAAGATGAAAAAGTAAGCAATTATACTTGTCAAACTTGGGGGAGTTTCTTGTCAAATTTTATAATAAAAAAAGATTTTTAGGGAAGTTTTCAGTCAAGAAAATTTTTGTTTTTTTTTTTAATTTATTTTTTATTTATTGAATAATTTTTTTGACAACTATAAACACATTTTATGATTTTAATATATATATGATTAAAAAATATAACCAACCACTCATGAAATATTAAAAGAGCTACTTTATGTTGAATAATATTTTATTAATTTATCATCTTATTTTCCATTGTGTTATAAAATTTTTAGTTAGAATAATTATTGAAATATCGTTCTATATCTCATGTTATGATATTAGAAGACAATTGCAATTAAGTAATTTAGCTCTATAAAAAATTTTAACTTATCCTTTAGCCATTTAATGAGTTGAAATTATTAATTAAAATATTTGAAAAATAATTAGAAAAAATTATTTATAAAAATTTACTTGACAGGAAACTTCCCACGCTTCAAACTTTATTTTTTTAGATTATTATTTTGATGGAAAGAATGAACCACCCAGAAGGCCCCGCAAAGGTACAAAGATCAAGTGGAAGGACGAGATTTGGATCAGGAGACAATAATGATCTACTCTTTGTTATAAGACAATCATTCCCTCAGTACTTTAAAAAAACACTCTAATAGCTAAATTGAGTTACAAAGTTATAATGATGATTTTTATACATTTGATCAACTTCTAGAAGCTCGTTAAAATTGATAATAATTACTATATTCTTTTGATTATTCTTATTGTAAAATATTAGTTCCATCTTAAGTTCTATCCCTAAAAGAATGACTTCCATCAGTTGGTGAAGTTAAGACTCCTTTCATAAGAATATTAGAATCTTTTAGTAGCTTAATAAATTTAGAGCTTTTAAGCTTTGAGTTGTTAAGTGGCTCTCCATAAAGACAATAGTACTAAAACATGCGTTATAACCTATCAGAATATTCCTCAATAATTTACTCGATTAAACTTGGGAATTTAGGTTGAACTTGCTTTTCCATTTCATAGATATCATGATTTTATTTTTTCTCAATATTCTATTTCTATTCAGTGTAATTTAGAATGTTATTGTTTTCTTTTAACGCATTAGTTACTGATTTTATTCTGGCAGAAGTAATAGCTTAAGAACACATACTACTATCCCATATATAGAAGTTTTTGCAAGTTATATTTAGTTTAAAATTGTTTTTGAAGGCAAAAGTGTTATCTTAGAGGTATGAGGCTTGAAGTTTTTCTTTTCAAAATTCATAAAACCCTTAGAAAGCTCCATTCTCTCAAGTATTAAGCAAAACATTTCTGCTTCAATCATATTATTTTCTTGAAAATAATAATTATCAGAGTAAGTAGCCTTTGCACATTTAACTAAGAAATCTATGAATTTTAAGAAAGTAAAGAATCTGCCAATGGTCTTTTAGCTAATTTGCTAATTCCCTTATTCGATTAAATCGCAGACAGTTGAATGATAGACTGGAAGAGGAGATTCATAGCATTATAAGAATATTTTGTACGCAATTCCCTTATTTATCAAAGTAGGGCAGATGTCGAAATCTCTTAAGAATTCAAACACCTACTTTTCATTGATCTTCTTTGTTTTATCTTCTGCTTCGTTTGCTCTAATTTCATGCTAGAAATAAATATAGTAAACTTCGAGCAGTACAGAGCCCACATTCTTGACTAAAATGCTCACTAACTCATCAAATTCTATCTCAAATAAATGTTCTTTAGAGATGAATGATTTCTAAGCAGATACCTTTTCAGCTAATGGGACCAAGTAGTTATTAATCAATTCTTATAAACCATCAATTTTGTTCATTTCTTAAAACTTATACTCTGCTATTTTAGTTAACGATTGTAAGAAATTTTCAAAAGTCATATTGGGTTTATGCTTATTAACTTAGCAAAATATCAAATCTAGCTTCTTTTTATCTATCTATGATGACTAGCTTTAGTTCATTTAATATATTTCTGCATCTTTCATCATTTTATGAAATTTAGAAGATTTAAGGTTGCTCACATTCAATCTATCTCCAAATGAAGAATAGTAGTTGAAAAGTTCTTTGAGTCTTTTCTTTATTTCATCAACTTCCTCATTGTTAGACACGCTTTAATTGTGAGTTACACTTGACCTAAAAGTTGAGTTGTTATTTGAACCTCTAGCTGTTTAAGCTCTACTTGACTAAGGCAGTTCATTAAGACTTAAATTCTAGCTAAACTAATGATTTAATTGATCTGCCTCGAGGTTATTGATTTAATATGGCTGCTATGAGAATTATGAATTTGAGTCATATTGATATTAATTTTGAATTGGCATGGTAATCTACTCTCCAGAATAATAGTCTTAATTATTATTGTAAGAAGTGCCACCCAGAGTATATTCATTTGGGTCTTAAAAAGTGACTAAATTTTCTTGATTTTGAAACATGTTATTGTTATAACCTTTTTAAACTGGTTAGCCGCTAATTTGATTCATCTGCTAAAGATTATTGAAGATTTGATTGGGATATGTTTGCTTTTACTGTAAAACATTTTATTGATGCTGAAAGTTTGGATGGCCTACAAAATGCTAAAAGGCATTATCAAATCCTAAGAATTATTTAAAACTGATAATATTTTAGGGATGTTAATAGTTTATTTTTATTAGGTAAAACATCCGGAATTTCGATATATTAAATATATAATATTTCCTAATATTTTACTTTGAATTCTATCTAATGGAGTGTTTCTGAGAACAGGCTTTCCATTTTATAGAACTGGAAGATTACCTAGTTTATTGCTATTTTTCATATTTAAATTTGAAGTTATATATTAAGAATCAGTTTGGGTTTAAAACCCCATAGATCAATTAAGACATGAAGATTGGGGAAAATAGAAATTAAATATTATTGGCGTACAATTTTAATGATTGGGCTAATTATTAAAATTATTGGCTCGATTAATTGTCCTTATTAAATAAACCAATCAGGGTGTGTAAATTAGATTTTAGCCTAATTATATTTAATATTAGCCAATAATTATTAGTTTTTAATTTATTTTCTATTTTCCCCAATCTTCATGTCTTAATTGATCGATGGGGTTTTATAATACACAAATTTTACTTAATCTGTCTAAGTCAATATTCTTTTTGTAATGATAGTAAATAATTTATTTAAACTCAATTAAAAAACTAAACAAAATCTTAGGTTGCACTTACTATTGCAGGTTTATTTGATGACTCTCTTTAAGACGTAGTTAAATTTATTACAGGTTAATCTTAGTTATTACTATTTATATAATCATTTAGGTTACGTTTTAATTTCTAGGATTTTTCAAAACTTTGTATAGTTAAAAGGTTATTCTTTTTAAGTTGACTTTTCATTTTGTCTAAGACTTGGACATAGGCAGATTTTGATGAGAAATTCTATGTTTGCTAATAGTTTAACAATTCAACTAAAAAATTTGAATAAGGAAAATGTATTTTAACATTTTAAATAGCTTTATCTTTGTGTTGATCCTGATCCAGAACTCGCTTATCTCCCTTAAATTTCATTCATTTGTCTTTAAGTATTTCTCACTACTCTTTCATCCAGAGTTTGCTGTTTAGGCATCCCTCCCATATTTCTTTATTTTTATGTCATCATAGACTTAATTTCAATTAAACCACTCTGCGGAGTAAACGAACCACCATAGCTATTAACTCTTTCCGACTCGCTGCTATCAATTTTCCTTGTTGATTCCTTGCTATAATTTTACTATTGAGTCTACTACCGTTTATGAGAGATTAACAACGGGGTAATTGGTCTTTATAGTTATGGTCTATAAAGCTATGTTGTCTATGACAGATTCATTTTCTATCTTGGAGATTGGCTCTAAGTGGAGAGATGATAGTTTTGATTCTTTGATTTTTGCTACTCACTTAACTTGGTTTGGTTGCTTGATAATGAATTAGGTCTAACACTTGAATCTCTTTGCTAAGTAATTTTAACTGTCTAAGTTTTCATGAGTGAGATTTTCTCAATTTCAGTTTGCTATGAGCTAGGTCTCTTTTTTCATAATTTGTTCCTTCTCTAGTGTTTGAATCAAATTCTTCATCTGTGCTTTTAATGAAACAGGAAGGTGAATTTAATTATCACTCTGCTTTCTAGATCCTACTTATTAACTCTGGGAGAGTTGCGCTATTTCTCTTTTGGTATCTTCTATGCTTTTTCTAAAATTAGAAGACTGAGTATCACTTAAGCCAAGCTCTTACTATAGCCATTTATAGTTCTTTATTTGGTCTGGATAGTATTGTTTTATTTGATTTTATAAATGATTGATAAGTAGCATTTTTGGTTTATTCAGTTTTTTAAGCAAATGATTAAAAGTTTATGGGGAATCTTAGCTTTCATTTTCTGAAGTTGCTATGCTTTGTCGAGGCTTCCCCTAATAAAGTTAAGCTTACTTCTTTTAAGTTTATTCTTAGATTGAAAATTGATTTTTCTTATGTCCTTTGACATCATCTTTGAATTCTTTGTTCATCTTATTAGAAAGTGTTTAGTACCATTAAGCGCTTAAAATTTCTTATATAGTTTCCATTTTTTAGGCTTGCTTACTAACTCTTCCGCTTTCTTAAATATTTTACATATTTGTGCTTTTCTTAATATTTTCAATTGTCTGTATCTATGAAAATGGATTTTAGCTTGATTACATATAATTGTTTCGCAATCCCCCGCTTATAAATCAAATCATGTATTATTATGGATCAGGGAAGTTTAAATAATTTTCAAGAGTTTCACTCTCAATAAAATTTACTTGGCCTCTACTATTTGGAGTTATTGTGCGATTTAAATCCTTAGAGTTTAAGTTATTCACTGTATTCTCACTTTTATAAGATGGGAAACACTAATACCTTTACTAATCTTATACTTCCAAAACTGTTTTGCTTTATTATTTTGACTGCTAATTAATAGGGGTCTAATTCTGGAAACTTTTTATTTACATTAGAAATTTAGGATCCTTTTTTATTTATTATTTTATTAACTCTGGTAGACTATGATTTAAACATACTTTTCCGTTTTAAGGCGAAAAGTTAAATAATTCAGTAAGGTAATGCTGATTGAAATCAGAGCAAAAGGTCAGTTCACATAACAGTCTTCCAGATAACTTTCGTATTTCTAAAAAAAATAAATTAGCTTAAAATATGTCAATTTTAATTAATTGCACAAATTTATCTTGGACTTAGAAAAACTGACTTACTTAATGATTGAGAATTGTACATAAAATTGTATATTTTTAATAAGCCAGTATTTGTTATATTCTCTGCCATAATAAATTAAATAAATTGAATATATATATACATAATTTTTTCCTTGCTTTTATCCTTTCTTCTGACATTCCTATTTATCAAAAAGAATTTAAATGAGTAAAATTTTACTTAATAATTGAGTAAAGTGATAAAATTATTGCGTTTTCATCTTTAATAGATGAATTATGAGATGTTATTATAGCTTGAAATGCTTCTTAGAGTGGCATGTCCTACGACCGACTGGCATTTATCTACCTTATTAAAGCCATTTGTTGTTTCTAGATATAATTATTTTTAAAATTGGTTTTTATAGATTGTATTCTTGATCGATATATGAAAATAGTTTTGGATCAGTTATGGCAACTATAAATAAAGGCCCTTTTTTGTGCAAAAATATAATAATTTAAGGAAATATTTATCTTATATATTATTTTATTATTTTAAGCAAAATCATTAACAAATAAAAAATAATTATACTTTTTATTTGAAATTTTTCAATCATTTTATTGTGAAATTATAATTAATTCAAAGAAAAATAAATAAATCTAAAAATAGTAAAATTTATCAAAATTAAAATGAGGGATTTATAATTTTGGGGGGAAATTTTCCTTCCTCATAATTTTATAGGCACCTAATGGGGAAGCACCAAAAAGATAGTTTCCTGATCCATACATAAAAATATAATATATTTATAATATTACAAAATCTTTTTCATAAATTATGATGATTATGATCTAATAATTAATAATCAAGCATCCAATACTATTTTTACCTTGATAAAGATTTTAAATTTAAATGGAATTCACATTAAATTTTAATAATAATAAATGCATTTAGTTTAGCATTATTTTTTTATATATAATTAGATAAAGAATAAATATAAACCTTGAGATTTATTTATTAAAGATAGTTGTTTAATAATTGGTTATGGTAATTTAAATTGGCTTATTATAAATAATATAAATTTGAATGCTTGGGCAGGAAGCTACCGAAGAGTGCAGGAAACTGCCTTGGGAGTTGAGAAATAGCACGGGTGATGAAAATTTTCCCCCAATAATTTATTAATTTAAGCATTTGTCTTTAAAGGATGTATTGCAATCTTATAAATTAATCGATAATAATACTTGAATTTTTATTTAAATATTCAAATATAAATGTTCTCATTTATTTTATTTAAGTAATAAAAATAACAAATGTCAAGTATTAGTAATTCTAAGTAATAACCCTTGTCCTCTAATGAAACTTTCATGGATTCTTAGAAATTTAAAAACCTTTCTCAATATTTGCACTTAAACTCTATTGCCTCTGGGGTAGTGATGAGAAATTTTATTTAAAAGTTTTTAAATAATAGTTATCCCTTAAGATCTCACTCCTCTGGAGACATCCCAACTAACAGCTATTCTTAATCTAAATTTAATTTTATTTATTGTAAAATCATAGGATTAATATTGGAAATGAAGAATTTTAAGAAAAACAGACTATAAATTATTTTTAATTTTGTTAATTTACTTATTTCATATTTAAATCTAATAATTTGAGTTAAGAATACGTAGGAATAAACAATAGATCTAGAAGTAGTACAGGCATGAAAAATGCATAATAAAGTAAAATACTATCTAAAGGACACAATAAAATTGGAATACCTATTGGATAAAAATTGAAAAAAGACTTAAAAATATTAACTCTTCTTCAATTAATCAAAAATTATAAACTTACAACAGTCAAATTATTGAAAAAGTCGATTAAAATTAAACATTATAAGTTGGGCAAAGAATGAATTAAACTAAAAGCTCGTTTCATTAATAAAATATTTCAAGAAAACCATTTTTTAATTTTAATTTTATTTTTAAAAACGAGAAATTTCAACTGAAATGGATAACTCACAAGATTTTTATCTGTTTTAATTGTAATTCAAGGTAGAGATAGAAATGTAATATTCATGAAAAGGAGAGTACACAGCTTAAGCGAAGAATCTATGTTGCTAAATGAGGCTTCTATTGTATATGATGCCTCAAAATAGATAAACTTTAAGAAAAGTTCTGTACAAAATAACCAAATTAAATTAAGAAACTCTAATTAAAGCAATCCACTTGTATCATAGATACAGATCCCTCTAGTATAATGATTAAAAACTCAACTCCAAAAAACAAAAACTTCAATTAAACTTAATAGCAATTCTTCTCGCTTCAACCCATTTAAATTAGTCTCTAGGAAGATGTATCTAGCAATTATCTCAATAAGAGTTTATATAAGATAGGAGAAAGCATAACTCAGGAAGCAAAGAAAGACATCAAAATGCTAACTAATCTTAATCATAATAGTCTTACTCCCATACAAAAACCTTCCTCTAAATTTAAGAAAAACTTTAACTTTCAAAAGACCTAATATATGGATAATGATTCTAAAGAGTCAGCAAACAAATTTTTTGTTAAATAAGGTAGTAATGGAACTTATAGCATAGAAGTCAAGGAATTTACCCCAATTAAAGAAGACTAATCTGAGGGAATTAATGACTCCACTCATCTGGACTATCGTCATTAATCTTCATAAAATATCTCAAATAACTAAAACTCACTTGATCCAAGATCAACTTTCTGTAAACTTTAGCAAGATAAAATGACAAGGTCTAAGTAAATCTTTAAGTAAAAAATCTATCAAAGTTATCATAGCAGTTGTGAATCTTTCGAACAGACTTAGCTAAACAAAGCAATTGATTTAATGCTAAATAATGAGATTGGGGTTAATGATTTTCTCGAAGCAAAAAATAAGCATGATAACTTCAAAGAAAATAAATCTCAAATATCTCCTCATAATGTTTAATATTCTTTAATTACTCCACTAGGATCAAACAGGAAAATTGATAAAAAAAGTGATAGAAGAATTATTGTGAATCCAGATGAGAAAGTCTACAGATTTAACTAGTTTATTAATGTTTACAAATAACAGCTTGAAAAGAGGTAAGCTTAAATTTAAGAGGTTTCTATTTTGTCTAAATTAATAATATAATTATTCATTTAGGCATTTTGACATTGATTTAAATTAAGAGTAAGACTACGAAAATTCAGTTGATATATTTTAGAACCTAGAAAATTACACTAACATGAAGCAAGAATTTGAGAAAGATAATTGTAAATCTTATTTTAAGGAATTAACTGCTAATTCCTCTTAAAATTAGTCTAATGACGGTAAAACCAGACTTTAGAAATAATTAACTTTTAAGAAAAGCTCTGAATTTATTACTCATATAAATGCAGTTGTAGAAGAGGTTAATTAAATTAGCAACAAAATTTACTAGAATGTTGATAAAAATGATGGAAATGATAATTAAGAAGAGTTATTTAAAGCAATTGACTCCTAGATGATATAATTTTAGTATTGTTAAATTTCATATTTGCATTAAAATTAATTTCTGATTTTTTGAGTGTATTTTTGCAATAAAAAATTAAAAGTAAAAAGAAATAAAGAAGAATTTTGTTAAATCAGATGAATTTCGTAAAGGTATCTATAAAGGATCTTGTTGAGCAATTTAAATCTGAGAACTTAGATGTAATCTAATTGTAAGTTAAATCTTATTTTCAATTTATTTTATTTTAGAGGCTTTTAAGAAGTACTTTTGCAAGTTCAAAATTGGTCAAAAGAAAGAGAGCAGATTTAATTTAGAAAATGTGGAAAGGATACCAGAGGCATTTGATTCTAAATTTATCTCGATATCTAAACGATTATAAAGATCTTAATTAGGAGCTTTTGAAGACTCTAGATAGGACAATGCACGAAATTGAATAAAAATCTCTAGATTTAATGACAAAAATTATCAATTACAAAAAAATAAGTTTCTACCATACTGAATTAAAAGAAGCTTTTCAAAAATGTGCAAACTTATTTCATAAAGAGGAGGATGCTAATTTTGAGATGAAAACAAAAGTTTTTAATTTAGAGAAATAGATTGAGTTATGGCTTCCTAATATTGATAAGTACCAACTTAACCCTGACATTCAAGTAAGCTTCACTATTTTTTTACCAATAAAAATTTAGATAAGATTGAAAAATGCTCAAGGATCAGACAAGAAATGGGGGATGACTAATGATTTAGTACATGATGTGGGATTAAGAGATCAAATGCTAGAAAATTTAAGTGAACAATAATAGTGGATCAAAAGTGACATAGAGAGATTGATTCAAAGTTCAGTTATCATAACTAATGATAAAGTAATATTTTAATACAGTACTTAAAAATGATTAATTAAAGATTGAATGTTATTTATACGAATTATATTATCTCAAAATCCTTAAGTTTACAACTTTAATGGATGCATATGCCTATCTTCATATTTATTAAGCAAATACATACAATTCGAATATTTCTACAAATGATAGTTGAGTTTGAAGGGGCATCGAAAAGTGTAGCCTTTATTTAAATCCATATCTTTGCCAAGTTCTCTCTCGCTATTCGCTTGAATTTAATACTTGCATTATAAGGAAAGCGATTGGATTCCTTTTGTTTCATTGTTCATTATTTGCTTTATAAGAAATCCTCTTTCAAAGCAAATTTATGTTACTACAATTATTATTAACTTAAATTATATTAACTTACAATTTTATCTGAGCTCAAGTGCACTATTCCCTTACACTAAGTTGAATTACTCAAAGTCTGGTGTTTTATATTTGGGTCTTGCTTTATATTTTACTGGAAATGGCATAATTTGATGATTCTCGCTTAAAATGTGATTGTGCATTTCATCATAGTCTAACAAGAAGTATTCTCCTGTACTTTTATTCAATATATATCTAATTTGAAAAGGGCAAAAATATCTCATGTCATAATATGGACTGTAGCTGCACTAGAATTTAATAATCTTATTATTTTGCATCCTAAAAATTACTTTAATAAATTTCTAATCTTACTTACGTTGAAACAACTAGCTAAAACTTTTTCAGAATGGCTATTCTCTTGATTTATTGAACCATTACATTTTTATCAGTAGATCTGATATCAAAATCATTAATACTTGGTGTCACTATGCAATCAAATCTATCGAATAACTCTTTTTGAGTTTGGGTTTTTAAATCTTAACTCATTTTGCTTCTCAATTTGAATTTCTAAACTACAACATATTCTTTTAATGCCTATATAAATTTAAATAAAAATTTATTGTATACTTACAGTTTCTCTTCAATTTTTTAGGTTTATTTGCTCTAATGCTTCTTTTAAGCAAATTTAATCAAATTCCTCATCATTATATATGTTGCTCTTTCCTATGATCGAAATTTGAGATTAATCGATGGAACTCATTTCTAAAATTGAAGGCTAATCATTAACACTTATATTTAAGTTTGATTTCTATTGCAAATAGAATTGCCTCATTTATTTTTATAGATCCTCGACTGCCAAGTCATTTTGAATTTAATTCTTATAGATTGATGATGGAATCAATAGTATCTTGTCATTATCTTGCAAAGAAGATGAATCGTCGATTTTAGCCTGAAATTCTAAATGTAAGAGGACTAGGTCTTATTTGGAATTAAGGAAAATATTTTGAGTTTCAAATCTTTGCACAATTATAGTAAGAAGTTAATTCTATATATTTTAGTGATGATCCTGAAATTTATAGGTCAACTTGAACATCTTGGGTTTTAGTGGAATGAAAGATACTTTGTTGAGGTCTGTGGGCAGCCCAAGTTTTCTTAGGATCTGTTGAGTAAATCACTTATAAATTCAGCATATTGGAAAATAATTGTAATAAAAAAAAAAAAGTTTAATTAAAGATTATAAGTGAATGGAACAATGTATTGGATGAGAATTTGAATGTTTAAATAAATAAGAGAAATCCTTCTCTTCCAAATGTTAAATTTTATTGTTTATTTAACTAGACTTGCGTATATAATTCAACGAGTTTTGTGCTTTGACTCTTGAATTCTAGACAACTATGGTTCCCACTTGTCTCCGTTCTCAATAAGTTTCTTCTTGTCGTAAAGAAGCTCCTCATGGAAATATGTAGAATACTCAAAGTTTGGTCCCTATTCAAATTAAAACATTAAGTTTAATTACCTCAACAATAGCGTCAACTGGGCAAGCTTCCTGACAGAAACCGCAGAATATACACTTGGTTAAATCTAAATCATACTTAGTAGTTCTTCTTGAGCCGTCTGGTCTTGGTTCTGATTCGATGACTATAGCAAAAGCAGGGCATGTGGCCTCGCAAAGTTTGCAAGCAATACATCTCTCTTCACCAGTTGGATATCTTCTGAGAGCATGCTCACCTCTAAATATGGGTGAGAGTGGACCTTTTTCCCATGGATAGTGAATAATTGGCTAAAAAAGATTAAGCATCTCGAAATAGCGTTGAAAGTATTTAATCTCAGTTAATATAGATACTTACATCTGGTTCGAAGGCAGCCCAGGCTCCAAAGAACAATGAAGGCCATGTCAACTCAGTCATGAACATGTATGCATAAAGATTTTCGGCAACATCACTGGAATCAATCTCAGTTGGAAGCTCGTCTCTAACTGCAAGTCTCACATCATTTTGATAATCCAATTGCTGTGGATCAAAAGTGTAGGGATTGTAGTATTTACTGTTAGCGTTTTAAGTATCGAGTTGATCTATAAATTTTTGAGAGTCATGTTAATGTAGAATAATTAACGTCTTAATAAATATTATGTCGTAATTATTAAGAAATTTACTTACGAACTGGAAGGGAACCTGGAGCTGGAGGTTGATAAGTTTCTTAGTTAGTCAACCTAGTAAAACTTCTCTGGCCAGTAACCATAGACTTGAAAGTCTGGGCAGCCTGCTTTTTGTTCAACTTAACGAGGAACTTTTACATCATATTTATTTATTATAATAACTCTTTTCATTTATTATTTATATAAATCATTATGATAATAAATTAGAAAGATAATAAAGCAAAGAAATATGTGTGGTTAAGTTTATTTGGAGCGAGGGGGGAAAATTTCTAAAATAAATTAAAAGAAATTAGTTTTATTTTAATATTTAGCATCCCATTTATTAGAATTAAGTTATGGTTACAAGTATTGTTATCTTTCTTTCAGTTTCAGACTTCCTCAAGTGACTGTTGTACTCATCATGACCTATAAGGGAAATTAATATCAAGCTATCCAAAATATATAGTTTATTTGAGAGCCCTGTAAAGAGCTCTTGTATTGTATGTGTTTCAGTCGAAAGATGGTGTGTATGAGTTGTATCATCAATGAATGACTCAGTGTGGTGCATGTTTATCATCATTTACACATACAATACTAACAAGCAAAGTCCTTTTGCTTCATTACCCAAGAGATATCTTTTGAGTTTGTGATTTGAGTCACACTCTTTGGACACCCAAGAATACTGAAGACAAAAAGTTGCTTGAGTTTAATTCATGAAGACACTTACCTAAAGCGAAAGGGTTAAGATCCATTCAATATTCAAAACCCCAAAACACTTTCAGTAGTTTGATTGAGTTTTTGATTGATAAAAGTAGACCATTAGTGCATACTTTATTAGGGTTTTAGTAGTGTTTATGTAGGGGTTTAATGTTTAAATATTAGTAATTTAAGTGAGTATATGCGAGGTTTGGAGTCTGTTTATGACAATGAGTATATAGATTTATTGTTTAAGTTGCGATATAGATGTGATGAATATAGTGAATAACTCAAGACTGTTCTCAATTATACGTCTTTAGCAAGGCTACTCCATAAATCTCCAGCAACTGTGAGGTCTTACAGTCTATTAGCATTGAATTTAAAGAGATAGCATTTTAATTCTAAGCCTAAGATACCCTTAAAATTTTAGCAGCATCATATTGAATTTCTTATTAATGATAAGACTCTTAAATACTGGGCTCATTTCTTTCTAGCCTAGAGGGCTGTGATGTTTCATCGCCAATTACCTGAGCTTCACATATCTGCTTAATCGATAGCTAACATATATAAAAAGAACGGAATATCTTACAAGACAGTCAATCGCATTAAGAGAGTGATTGACTTTAATGTTCCATTTTATAAGACTAATTTAAATTATATATTCGATTAAATGCAGAGGTCTTAAGAGCATAATATATAATTCATACACGCTGATGAAGCAGTATTTACATTCAATACCTTTATATCAAGGTCTTGGTACAAGAGGTATAGTAATATAGAAGTTTATGACTAAAAGGTTAAGGCTTAAACTCATGCTATTCTTGGTGAAATAAGTGAAGATAGTGGCATCGAGACTTATGTTATTCACCCTCGTTCTATAAAGACTGAATAATATATTAAGTTCTTGCAATAACTCAGAGATAAGTACGCTGACTAAGAGATTATTCTATTCGTTGATAACTTGTCAGTTCATAAAACTAAAGACTCAAGGAAAGAATATGAAAGGCAAAATATAACACCTGTATTTACTGTTCCTTACAGCCTTTAGTTCAATGGAATTGAATTATATTGGGGGGTTATTGAAAGATCATTATTAGAAATTGCTGCTCTCCCATTTGATGCATGATTTAAAGATAGATACAGTCGATTTTATTTATAGTGTTGCTAAAGAGTCAGTGATGAGAAAGTTAAAGTGTGCGCAAGAGAAAGGAGATTTTGAGCTTATAGATAAGTATTAGATTTAAACGAATTAAAAAGTTCACAAATTAAATTTACCCCTAAAGGGATTTGGCTTCTCTTTCTTTTCCTCCTCTTAGAGCTTTCTTGGCTCATGTTTCTTCTCTTAGTGCTAGCCCCTGCATCTATGTTCATCTTTTCTGGCTTTTAGAAATCTTTGAAGAGTCTCTTACTCAATTCATGCTTTACTTTAGACTTTCTCTCTCTGTTTAATTTACTGCGCTCTATCATCAAATATATAGCAGTACCAGGTTTTTCTTTAAAGTTAAAAGACTAAGCTTACTTGAGATGAAAGGAAGCTTTTGAAGTTCCTACAACCAGGTATCACTTATTTTAATACCATGCTTCTCTTTTTCTTCAGGAGCTGTAGCGTTTCTTGTGAGCTTCTTAAATTACTTCATTTAAGTACTCAGATTTCAGAGTTCCAAGGACGCCAAAGAAGAAGTTTCTCTCTGGCAACTTATTAGAGAGTTGCAGCTTTGATGGAAGGTAGAGAGCAACATCTGGATCACTCATAGCATCATCATAGATTTTTGTTACTGATATTTAAGGATAGTTAGCCATCTCGATCATTCTGATTTCATTAGACTTATAAGCTTTTTTTCTCTTCACTTAGCAATGCCTTTAAGAATGATATTTTTGTTCACTTCTGTGTTGGCAAGAACAATCAAACTATGGTTATTAAGCTAGTTATAAGATAAAATTTATCTTGCAATACCAAGTATCTGTAAAGGTCTTCATTACTTCTGAATTTTCCTATTAAATCTTGAGATTATATTCTCTTCATTGTATCATACATTGATTCCATCTTTTTTCCAGTTTCTATAAATGTTTATGAAATTTAAAATTATGGATATCCATTCTGAACTTACTATAATTTTACTATTAAATAGGGAGATCCACTTGGAGGTCAACCTGAATCAGATAAATAGATAAAGATGGAGGAACTTTCTCCAAGTTTCAGAGTTTGAGTTCCATTTTTATCAAACTTTCTCCATTAAATTGCTCCTAATAGTAATTAATTTAATTAGGTGGTGCTCCTAATTTATTTAAAACTTAATTAGAAGGTTTAATTAAAGTTCAAAATCGTATTAGGTGGTACATTAAAAAAATTAAATTTTAAAACTAACCCTCCTAAATTTACAAGAACAGATTTAGGAGCACCACCTAAATTTACAAAACACATTTAGGTACATTTTAATGAATAAAATGGATGAAATAGTACATAAATTATCACTAAATTTAAAAATACAAAACTAATGTCTTGTACTCTTTTCTCATTTAACCTCTATAAACCTTTGAGGATATGCTCTTACTCTTTTATAAATGTAGAATTTAAATAGCTTGTATAATTATTAATAGTATTTTTAAAATGAGCGGCAACTTACTTAGAAAAGCGGCATTGCTTGGTATTAGCCAGCAAAAACTTTCTTTCATGAATCAAAAGAAAATTGAGACTTGCGATGCCTCTACCTAGTATGAACCTGAAATTCTCTAGCCTTAGGTCTCAGACTTTGAATAACAATTCAGTTGTTAAATAGAAATGTAGAGCTAAGAAATTCAATGCGAAGTTCCAATAAAAATGGTTGAAGAGGAGGAAGAGAAAAAAGAAATTAAAGCATTACATTTATGTGAAGAGTGTGAAAAGAACTTCACTTATAAATCTGCTCTTAAGCGTCATATCTTAGAGCAGCACTCTAACAAGCCAAAGCTCTATCTTAAGCATGATAAGATAGATTGAAAATATTTCTGCCCTTATTGCAATAAGCAATATAATCATTCAAAGGATCTAAAAGTTCATCTAATAAGCCATCATGGCAAGAAGTTTGAAGTCATAGATTTTGAGACTGGTGAGGTCTTCCTTTAAAAAAAGAAGCCAATAGACCCTTTAGAACCTGTGGAACAAAGAGTTAAGAAAGAAAATAAGCTTATTAAAGCAGTGAGAAACTCCCAGCTTCAGAGATAGTGAAAATAACTCTGAAGATACAAGCACTAAAGCTACCATTTTTAAATGTAATTGACCTTAAAGAATGTAAGGAAAGTTATCTTATACTTGAGGACAAGTTTGAGAAAAAGGTCATAACTGATAAGCAGTTCGCATACAAGATTTATTCATTCAACTATTTTAAATGCGATGACAAGTATCAATGGAATTTGTCAATGAGAACTAAGCTCTTACTAAAGCAAGGGATAGACTGTGCAGATTTATAATTAAGCTAGATGCAATTCTCCTTGCTCAAGATCATGTTGCTTTTCGCCTCCCTCTATATTAAATGACTTTAAGAGACTACATTTAAGATTAAAGAGTTCCAAAGTAGCTACCTCTTATTCTTACAAATGTTTGCAAAGGCATAGAAGAGCTGCACACTTTAGGGTATGTCCATAGAGACTTGAAACCAGAGAATATTATGCTTGATTTTTCACCTCTCAGAGTAGTTATAACTGATTTCAATAGATCATAAAGAGTTGAAGCTTCAGGACTTGGCAATGTTTATTGTACTCCTGGATACAGAAATGGATGACTGGAGAGATGTTGATATTAAGTGGGATATATGGTCTCTAGCGCCAATACATTGATGAATGCGATATGCCAAGAAATGATTACTATAGCTGTAAGAGAGAGAGAAAGATTCAAAGCAAAGAGTACAGCAATATCTCTACTAGAATAAGATAAAAGGTAAAATGAAAGATATGGCTGAGTAGATAATCATAAAATCTAACCATAGAGCGGAGCATACAATAGACGAAATTTTAAGTTGGATAGGAGAAATAAAGTTTAGAAAGTTGGCTCATGATGCCAAAGTATTGTTTGAGTGAATAATATAAATAAAATACCTCTAGTAAACACTAATTTACATTACATTTAAACATTAAACCCCTACATATACCCTATTAAAACCCTAATAAAGTATGCACTAATAGTCTACTTTTATCAATCAAAAACTCAATCAAACTACTAAAAGGGTTTTGGGGTTTTGATTCATGAATAGAGAAATGTCTAGCTTAGGATCAGATATAGATATACATTCTCTTCAATGAAACAACTAGGTTTCAATTCAAAAGAACGAAAGTAAATTAGCATCATTTACTAAGTGCATGAGCTTATGAATCAGAAGTTGATCTTTACCTTTTAATTAGATCATTGATAAGTTCTGTTTAGTTGAAGATTTTGAATCTGAACGAAGGGTTTGTTACGGTTTGGCTTCAAATCCAGCGGCAAAGAATAGTCAGACTAATTCCTTGTTGCGCTCCTTTGCAAGCCTGTTTTTCCAGGTGAGGGTTGTAATCAGAGTGAGCTCCATTTACCCCCATAATACCTCTTGTTATTTATGAAATAAAAGATAAAATTTTGTTCATGTTTTTCTATAATAGCTCTTTATATAAAGCCACAATTTTCTTACATACATTTATTTGGGTTATCTATAAAATAATATTGGCAAAATAATATGTATATTAAGTAATCTTTTGTTAAGAGAGAATTTTTAAATTCGTTTAATTGTTCGGATTATATTTTTAGATTGAACAATTTATGTACAAGCCAAAATCTAATAGTTCTTATAAATCTTAAAATACTTTAATTCAATTATTCTAAATTAAATTTTATTGTCCATCTAACTATAGTGAATTGTACCTCTTATATCTAATAAATTTTTATGATTTCTATCTATATTTATTAAAAATTACTTATTATTTTCCCATTATTTACGAAAAGTAGATTTAATTCAGTAGATTATTTTGGATTTGATTCTGTTACTGCACAAATAGATTGCCGAGGCATTCTTTATGAATAATATTTATTAAAGCTTTCTAAATTTAAAGTGTAATTTATTCAGAAAGTGCAGCAATTACATAACTTTGATATATCTAAAAGTCGAGACCACACCTGTAGGCTAAAGAAGTTTCAAAGGCGCCAAAGAAAGTTTTACCCTTCCTCGCATTCCCCTGCCCCCCTCATTCTTGCCGGTGTGATGCTCGACCCACCCAATTAAGGGCCCTACTTTCTAGGTATTTTTAGTAGCTCGGAGACTTTCCCCTAAGCAGTGAGTACTGATCCTAAACATGGGATCTGTGTGAGTGCTTAGCCGTAATTCTTAATCACAACCCTATTTAATAATTATAATCTTTCTCCTTATATAATATGAGATATTAATCACACCCAATCACTCGATTATAACTTCATTATTTAATAACCAGAGTGACTCTCATTCTATCAATGTTGACTATTAATGTTTGCAAAATAGATTAATTTAAATTCAAAATAACTTATAATAAAATATGAATTATTAAAACGAAACATCTCTTGGGTACACGATGAAACAAGCAGTAGTCCAATCTCTCGAAACAAGTCTTTATCATAACACTTCAATATCTCTAAATAAATCTGCTTGAGGTATCTAATCAAGCTTACAATAAAAATAGATATTTATATTAACAATTATGTAGATGTCTCTCCAAATAGAGTGAAGATATAATAGTTGTAGGAAAAGCTTCAATCGCAAATGCATGATGAAGATAAATCTACTGCCTCTAAGAGAGAATTTTATGAATAAAAAATTAAGCAAATTGATGATAAAATGTCTAGAGCTCAACTTACCGAAGAAACTAAGTTTAAGGTAAATTAGAGAAAAAAATCACTATATCCCTTGTTTTTTATCATAATATGATTGTCTTTAAATTTATTAAAAATCTTTGCTATTGTAAATAAAAGATTAAATCTCAAAGTTGATTGAAGGCATTCAGACTGAACAGATGTCAAGAAATTTATTAGATGAGAGAAAATCCAAAGAATTGAAGTTTTGCGATAATAACATATAAATAGAGCTTAATGTTGAAAGATAAAATCGCAGGGAAAGTGAAGCTAAAATTACTAAAATGATTGATGAGAGACTATATGGCTTGAAATTAGATTTAGCCAAGGAAAAGAAAATCAGAGAAGAAGCTGAAGACAGATACTAAATTTCATTTATTAATCTGTATTTTTCTAGATACTACAGGACTAATGGTGAGCAGATAAACAGGCTTTAAGACGAGATTGATTTAGAGAACAAACTCAGAGAAGAAAACAGTTAATCTCTTGTCAATAAACTAAGCAATGAAATTGGGAAATTCCACGAGATGCTATAATTAGAGAGAAAGCTAAGAGAAGAATCCTAAAATACAATGTTTAGAATGATTGAGGAGATTCACAATAAAGTTATGTATGAGTTACAGAGAGAGGTTAGAGAGAGATAGGATACTGAAGAAAATTTACTTAAATTGCTTGAAGAGACTTGTATTAGAGTAGAGAAAACAATTGTTAACTCTTGATAGTTTTGTATTTAATTTTTGCTGATTAATTATAATTCTGAGATTCACATCAAAAGTTTAGATTTTTTCTTCAGAAAACTTAAGAATATTCAACTTCACTAGTTGAAGCATAGGAGAATTACTTTATTCCAAATTTCATCCCTGATAATAACGACTTTACTTTCATGGAAAGAGTCTTAAGACATATTACTGAGACAGTTACTAAAGGATTCTATTTAGACCATTTATCATCTTGGTAAACAATGAAGTGTTATTTATATAAAAAATTTTAAAAGTACTTTTTTTCAAGTATACGATGCAAAGGGAAATTAAATATTTGGATTGAGATATGTGAACTATGTTTAAGACTATCTTGGCACAACTTTCCTTCAAGGGCTTGACAGATTAATTGTTTACTCGATCGTCTCTGAAATCAATCATAAAATTTTTAGATAATATTAAGTAAATTTTTAACAACTATTTTTTCCAAAATAAGTTCTGCAGATTCTATGGACTTCAAATCGGAGGTGGAGGCATCTCAGATGATATGAGAACAAAAGGAAACAAAGTTAACAAGCAATTCTTGTAATCTATTAAGAATTTTGATGAAGATGTTTCAGAAAACTTGGGCAATTTGAATCCCATTTATCTCAAGCAATATTCAATATTAATCAAAGCCATTTAACCACTCTATCAGACTTTCCTGCCATCAATTATTCAAATTGGTAAGCTTCAACTACTCAGGAAGTTAGTTACCAAGCAAATCTATTTCTCCTCCAAAGTTGAGTCTGCTTAGTATACCAGCACTTTAGAGACTCTAAATTACACTAATCTCCACAACTTAGATGAAATCAAAGATGATGCTAAAAGAGCTAATGTCGAGAGAGAAGAGGATTTCTTAGGATTTGGCAATGAAACTCTGAATCAAACAAGAATGCTAACTGCCCAACAATAAGCAATGAGGGCAGACTAGGAAAAGGAAGCTGAGCAAAAACTCAAATTTATGTTGAAAGATATGACAACTGCACTTGAAGCAATCGGCATGGTAAACCCCATGAATAAAGTCTATAAATTGACTAAAGACTTGGATCATTTTCCATTAGTTGCAGCACTTATCTCATTAAATGCTTTGTTATAACTCTCTTATGATCCATACATATTCTAACAGTAAATATATAGGTAATTTACTTGCAATAGATTTACAATCTGAACATACTATTATATAATATTCTCCTTAGTAAGAAAGAACAAAGAATTCATTTTGGAAGGTCCTCACTTCATAGTAGGTTTGTTGACAATCTTTAAGCAATACCACTACAATAACTACAAGAAATTCATTTTAATTTTGATATATTTCATTAAAGTCTCAATTTAGACTGGTAGTCCTTAATCGTTAATTACCAAGACACTCCCAGCTGATGCCCAAATGGTTTTAAGTTTCTTAGAAGAAATTATCAAGTACGATAATAATTCAAGAGAACTAATAACTAACAACCTTGGGACCTATATATTTGATTTCTATAAAACTTACTGAGAACAGGCAAGAACACTTATTAAATGAGGTTTATTTTATTACAAAATCACAGCAGTGATTATCTAAATCTAATATTCAATAACATTTTACAATTCTAACTTTAGCTAAATTTTATCAAAAATAGATAAGAATAATTTAAGATCTGGATAAAAAATCTCTCTGCCTCTTTTAATATAAATTATAATAAATCATAAAGAGTATGGATTTCTTGGATCCTAATAATGACTGTGGTCAGGCTTTATTGAAGCTAGCTGCAAATGGTTCAGCTATATTAGCTGAGCTGTTGAGACTTTCAAATCATATCCCAGATGTCTTCATGTTTGACTCTACTATCTAGGAAAACAAGAAAAATGAAAAGAATTAAGAGGTTCTTATGATCAATTGGGAAGCAATCGATGCTGCTACTGCCAATCTATTGTACTACGAGCAAAAGAAGTATGAAAACATCCTGTTTAATTTCTCTTATCTTAAGAACTAAGACATTTACGATGCAAAAATCCAAAACAACATAGACTATATTGATCTTGATGAGAACTTCAGAGAGTCGTATGTGGAGATAATTGAAAGATTCTTCCAGGTGTTTGATTCTATCTACAATTATTATAAAGAATTCAAGACCTTCATTTCTAATGTACATGAAGGGTACTTTATAGATTTCAACTTGGAGGCTATCTTGCAAAACCAAGAAGGTAAAAGACTCTTGATTGAAGTGATCTATCTCTTTGGTGTCATGTTACTTCTCCAAGATAAACTTATTCCATCAATCGCCAGAGAAAGATTAGTCGTCTGCTATATCAGATATAAAGGTCAGAATTCAAGTGACTTTGTTAATGAGGTATGCAAACTTGTTAAGAGTACTGGTTATAGCTATAACAGCAAGACAAGAGATGATAAATATCCTCTTAATTATCCAGTAGACTATTTCAGTAGATTTAACATTGATAGAGTATTAATTGAGCAACTCATTAATACTCTCAAGGATGATGATGTCTACAACTAGCTAGCAGCATATCCAAACCCAGAACATAGATCTGTTGCCTTGTCAAATTAGGCTTCTATAATCTTCGTTCTGCTGGCTTTTTGTCCTAAAATTCTCCAAAATGAGAATGCTAAGATGAGAGAAATCGTTGATAAACATTTCCCGGATAATTGGGTTATACCTATCTATTAAGGACATATTGTTGAACTTACTGAGATTTGGAGTCCTTTTCCAGCTGCTATGAAAGCACTTAATAACAATATTGAGGTTGAAAATATCAGAAAGATATCTTAGCAACATTTCTATAAGCTAGGGGATTGCTTGAGAAGACTTGACAAATATATCATAGAAGGATAACTTCAAGAAGAATTTGTTCTTGACCATGTCAAAGAATTGATGAACTGTCTAAGAGACTCGAATGTAATCATAAGATGGATTATGCTTCATAGACTTTGCAAAAATAAGAAGTATAAGGATATGGTTGATGCTGGATGTAATCCAAAAGATATCATCAATCTATTATTAAATCTCTCTAAATTTGAACACCAGCTTAAATCTATGTTCTAGAACTTAGTGAGCTAAAAGCATACAATTTGGGCACAAGATAAGCAGAAATGTTTTAAAAAACATGAATGAGATAGCAGAGTATTTTAGTGGAAACAGGAATTGGGGAAAATCTAATATTGATGAAAACTATGCTAATTGGTTTAGGAATGTAACAAATATTGTGGAAAGCTTAGATTACAAACATTCAACCAAAACTGGAAGAAAAATTTAACAGCTTATTTAAGCTCTCGAAGATGTACAGGTCTATGATGTAATTGAGAGAAGTGTTTAAATTAAGTACTATATCACTGAGACATAAAAAGCCCTACATCATATGGTCAGAATTGTCAATGTTAAAAGATAAATTTTAGTAAATATATCTTACATTACTGATTTTGCCTATTCTTGGTTGCTTATTGATGACTACATTCCTATTATGCAAGAAGAAATTAAGAAAGAACCAAAAGTTGTACTTTCCCTTAAAACTGTATTCTTAAAACTTGCTTCTATTAAAGCGAATCCGGAAGACTTAAGATCAGTAGCTAATTATTATTCAGGAGAGCTAGTTAAATTTGTTAAGAGAGTGTTGCAAGTTATTCCCACTAAAATTTTCAATCTACTTGAAAGAGTTTCAGTCATTTTGACTTAAGATGTTAAAGAATTCGAAGTTAAGCTGTCTAAAGAAGAACTGAAAGAACATGCTTAATTTGATCAAAGATTTTAGCTTGCAAAGCTAACTCATGAAGTTTCAGTCTTTACTGAAGGTATGCTTTGTCTTGATAAGGTACTAATGGGAGTCATTGAGATAGAACCAAAGGAAATTTTGATTGATGGTATAAGAAAAGAGTTAGGAAAGACATTAGCCCATCTTTTACATGAAGGATTTATATTTAGAAAATTGCCAGGATAAGATGACCTTGAAAGCAAATTGCGAGCACTTAGAAATAAAGTCAAGGGACTTAAGAGATCTATAGAATACATTCAAGATTTCTTGAATGTTTATGGTGAGAAGATTTGGGGAGAAGAGTTGAGTAGAATCATAGAATTCGCTGTTGAGAAGCAACTGCTTTAGTCTCTAGAAAGTATTCAACTTCAATTATATTTGTATTGGGATAATAAGTTTACTCAAGATCATCATCATAAATAGGAGCTCTTAATATGCCTTATCTTAAATCAGGGATCATAAACAGTTATTAAATTAAGGAATTCATGTAGCATGTTGCTGTAAAATTCAATAAACCTACATAACCTGAAGCAGATCTCATTCCCTACTCAAGGTCTAAATCTTAAATATTGACGACTTTTTCACTCTTCTTTATTTAAGCATGAAACTTATAAAGCTCTTCAAGTAACTAAATATAGTTTGGCTTGCATTAATGACTTAGAGTTAATAATAGATTGAAAGCCTTCTTTCTTGTAAACTTTCTTTTGCATTTAGGATAGTTGTTAGCTGAAATGTTTTCAGAACTGGTCTTATGTTTCTTCTATTGCTCTTCAACTGATGGCAGCAAGAAAAGGAAGTCGAAAATAGTTTTCACTAGGTTATATCAATTTTCATCATTCACTGTCAATAACTTAAGTTGTTAGTAAATTTCTAGAACAGATTAAGTTAATTGTAAATATCCACCTAGAATTTTGTCGCTATAATTAGAATATTTATCCTCATAAGTTGATCTATTCTTAAGTTAAGCAATACTCCATTCTAGTAAATCAATTGAAGAGAAAGTAACATCATCAATAAGAATCTTTTACTTCTGTAATTCCTTTGATTAATTAATTTCTTAATTAATTCTTGGGATAAGTTAAAAATTAGAATGGCATTATCTTATGAGTTAAGTGAGAAGATTGAAATACTCTTCACAATGGTCACTTTTTTAATGAGCGTCTGGCATATTCTTAAGTAGTATCTTGAGGATATAAATTTTTGGAGATTCAACTTGAAGTTAACTCTTACTATCTTCCTGAAATTCTTTTTATGGTTGGTTTAAAGTCTTACCCTGAATAATTATGATCCAAAACTAAATTAAAATTTTTAATTAAATAACTTGTTATTCTTAGTATTAAAATTTTTCTACAATAGAAAAAATAATTGAAACACATTATTTTCATTCAATGATAGTAAAATAGTACGAGATAGGTCTCAATAGTGTTAATAAAATAAATTGCAAATAAATATTTAAAAACTACTCCTTATATTGGGGGAAAGCTATTCTAAATTTTGAGGTTTTCAATCCCATCTCTACAGATTATAAATAAATGTGAATTGAAATTTAATTGTATGTATTATATCTTAAAAGTTCTTTCAAGACTCTTTCTGACATTTTCGTTTTAACTAAACATAAGAGTATTAATTAACAAGCTTTCTAACCAAGATAGTTTAGCATCTTATTTTCCTGAACCCATCCTAGGGTTTGACCAGATAGATGTCTTTCTACATTTCATGATTTAAAAATAAACCATTTGACTATCTCTCTAGTGCTATATGCTTTTTTCCCTTTTGTAAAAATGTTGTTTTCTTCTATCTTAACACGAATTCCTTTAAATTGATGTGAAGGTGACTAAATGATTTTAAATTAGCAAAATCAGACTTTCCTGAAACATACCCCTTTCTTAAAGACCTACTACTTAATCCTAACTCAACTTGAGGCTTATTCAAGAATGCTTGTTTCTTATCAATGCTGATCTCATCTATTATGCCACCTCTACGAGTACAAGAATCTTTATTTTTACTACATTCTATTGCTTTTAGTTTTAATCAGCAATATATGTCTTAATGTTCGCAAAAAGATGCCAATTTAACTCACATGACAGAGATAACCAATAGTTAATCACAAGAGCAATCCATTAACATCTCTAAGATTTTAAAATATTATAGATATTAATAGAGAAGGTGACGTTAGGGTTTGATCTTCAGGAAGCATTGTTATTCTTATAGTATTTTGCTATGATAATGCATGTCAAGACTTTGCAGTTAATGTATTTCATGTTCATGTCAACAACTACATCGTGTTATATAATTATGATAAATAATAAGAAAAATAGATGATTATAAGAATTTGATTAAGATTAATAAGAATACTTTTAAAATAAAATGGTAGAGAAGCAACTCAAACAGCTTTGCCATACTTATATTCACCACAATACATATCACCATTACTAATTATCATCACGCCTTTCCTGTTCCTTTCTGTTTCTTTGCGGAGTCTTAGCTAAAGTCAGTCACTGTTCTTGCCAGGTAGAACCTCTAAAAAATAAAAATTTTAGATATCTTTTTTGTAACTTACATTTTTAGTGATTGAAACTGCTTTACCAGCGTCGCCATTAAAAGTATTCTTATTAATCTTTATCAAATTCTTATAATCATCTATTTTTCTTATTATTTATCATAAATGATTCATTTGGCCAATTTCTATCAAGCAATTGAGAAGAAACATATTCATTAGAAATTCCTTCTTAAACTACTTCAGGTAGAATTTAGTATTAGAAGAAATATAGGTACTTTTAGCTCCATTAATAACAACTTAGACTATAATATGCTATGGGCATAGTTACATATAATAATTATTATTACTATTGCTATTGCTAAAAATGGTCAAGATGCTCATTGGATTGAAAACATGAATACTTTCCTTGATGATAGCAAGACTCTCACTTTCCAAAAGAAAGCGAATGAACAAGTGGAAGAAACGAAAGGTCTCAGTGGTTGGCACCACCACCTGTTCAGGCAAGGGACATGCCCTTTAGTACCACTGCTAATTAGGCTGCGCTCAGGCCGAGTCGGGGTCAGAAGAGGGAAGTCATGACGTGGGAAGAGATGACACGTGACAAGACCACCAGGAGCACCCTATGAGAGGCACATAGGTCCAAAAGGCCAAAGTCGCTCCCCCAGTTGAGGTACACAATTGATCAGGAGACTCTAAAGATATTGATAATTTATTCAAAAATCATCTAATATACGCTGAATCAATATTAATAATAGCAAGAGTAATAATAATTATACATTTAATACTAGAAATCTTTATTTCTAGTTTTCCTCTTCACCTTATCCCTTAAGTTATTCATCATCATCATAGTTACATATATAATAAATATTTTTACTCAATGTATAAATATTAATAATGAGCTGTTAATAAAAAATATATATTGAAATTTAAATAATAATAAAAGAAAAAAAAATTTTAAAGAAATTATTTATATTTTAATTAATCTTAAGCTTCTAACAAATCTATAATATGTTATTCTTTTATTAAATATATGAATAATATTGTTGATTTATTTCTGTAAATTTCATATTAAAATTATTAAAGTAACTTGGCTAAAAGCCAATAAAATCAGCTCAATAAAGAAAGTAATTATAAAATAATTCATTAGACTATTTATAACAACTACATGAGCAAAGAAATTTTCTTCTTTTAACTTAATTAAATTTAAATTTATATAATTTAAGGTTAATGATCCTAAATTGAAGGATAAAGACAATAAAAAATCGTCTGATTAGACATTTAATGAGTAATAATTAAAGAAATATTAAATAAATTTTAAATGCTTATTATTCATTCAAATTTTATTAATTACTATCTGTAAAAAACAATTAAAATAATTAGACAATAAAGACATTTTTTTAAAATACTAAAATCTAATATCATTTAGGAGTAACTGTTATAAATAAAATAGTATTTATATGTAAACTACTCATACCATGCATTATTAATTTAAAGATCAAACATCTATTTTGGGTAGTGAATTTTTTTTAGAATCATATATTTTTTCAAAATTTTGTCTAATAAGGTCTAACTTAAAATATTTGTAAAAGGCAATAAAAATGTGAGGCAAAACTGGTAATATCTAATTTTTAGATATATGATTTCAATATGGGATCAAACTATTAGCAAAGATAGGACATTTAAGAAACTTATGATCGGTACTGCCATAAACTTACATTTAAAGCTTATTTTCAAATGATGTTGTTTTGGATCCCTTTTAGGTATTATTTTTAGGGATCCTTCACAGGTAAAAGTAAGATTTTGACCTTCTAAATAATTTAATATGGGTTTATAGATTGATTAAGAATAGTGAATTTTAAAGAGAATTTCAAATTCTGAACAGGCGAGTCTTAGTGATAATTTTGGTCATTGATATAGAAAGATAATAATGTTCATTGATTCTTGAATTAATAGTCTTAACTATAATCTGTAAAGCTCTCCATCATAACTCTTGAGTAATAATTCACTCATGATATCTCCCTCAACATTTTTTTATATGGGAAATGTTATGTGCCTTGAATTATGCTTTAGAAGCTATTTGAACAAAATAGTTCCTCTCTTGGTATCGAATGCCAAGAGAAGAACTCTTTGAAGTTTAGAGCGTTTTCTGATAAAGAAATATAGCTATTACCAGAGGATCAATGAATTTATTCACTTGTAATATTTAATAGATTAGCTATGACCTCAGGACTTGAATTGATCTTGTAAAACCCCATGATTTTCTTAAGAATTAAATAGATAGGGGGTATTTATAATTAATCAAAAAATTAATTATTATTGGCCAAAATCAATTAAAATTAGCGTAAAAATAAATATACACAACCTGATTGGTTTAATTTATATGGAAAATTATTTGAGCCAATAGTTTTCATAATTGAGCTAATCATTAAATTATTACGCCAATTATAATTAAATTTTTGATTAATTATAAATACCCCCTATCTTAATTCTTAAAAGAATCATGGGGTTTTATAGGACCTGAGACTCTGATTTAACAAATTTACTATAAAGTTTAGATTATTAATTTTCCACACTTTGCCATTACCAACAAAAACAATTGTTAAATATTTGTTTGTTCGCTCTTTTGCAAAGGTCTAATGGCAGTTGATTTGTAATATAGACCATAACAATTGGCATATCCATTTTATTCTATAATTAACTTTAATTAAATATTATTCTAAAAAGCTATAAAATATATATATATATATATGTATTTTATTTACTCTTTAATATATTTATTGAAACATTTTCAGAAAAGTTTAAAAAGAGCAAACATTTGGTAAGCCTAGTTTATTTATATAATTTACTAAATGAATTTTGTAATTTGATAAATATCATTGTTTCTCGATCTGAATTATATAGTTTAATGATTCATAAATCCAAATAAATTTAATTATCAATAAAAGATCGATAAAAGAAGACTATGATTCAAAACCCCAAAACCCCTTAGTGAGGTTTATTAGTGCTTTGATTTGTAGGGTATAGTTGGGGTCTTATTGGGGTTAGTAGAGAAATTAGGCCTATTTACAAAATGAGAAATAGAAATTAGCGAAATTTAGGGTCGATTTATGATGAGAAATATTTAGATTTACTGCTTCAGCTTAGGTATGGTACGAGTATTAATATAGATTAAGTCAAACCAGTATTGAATTATGCAGCTATTGCAAAGCTCTTACACAAGAGTGCCTCTACTGTTAGGTATCACTGCATGTTAGCTGTTTAGCATTTTAATTCTGGTACTTGAAAGCATCCTGCTAGAAAATAAAAGTTCTCACAGCATCATATTGACTACCTCTGTGACTCTAAGACTTTAAAGTATTGGGCACACTTTCCTCTAGACTAGCGAGCTGTAATGTTTCATCGCAAGTTTCCTGATATGCGCATCTCTCCTTAGACTATAGCCAACATTTATAGAAGAAATGGTATTACTTTCAAGACTGTCAACAGAGTGAAGAGAGTGATTGATTTTACAGTGCCATTTTATAGTAATAATTTAAACTATATATATGATTAAATGCAGAGAGCTATTGATAATAACATCAAGTTCATACATGCAGATGAAGCTGTGTTTACTTTCAACACTTTTATTAATAAGTCATGGTATAAGAAGTATGATAATATAGAAGTTTATGACTAAAAAGTGAAGGTAGTCACCCATGCAATTTTAGCTGGTATAAGTGAAGATTCAGGCTTAGAGAGTTATGTGATTCACCCTCGCTCTATTAAGCGAGAGTAGTATATAGAGTTCCTACATAAGCTCAGAGAGAAGTATAGCAACCAAGAGATCATCCTGTTTGTTGATAACCTTTCAGTTCATAAGACTAAGGAGTCTAAGAAAGCTTATGAAGACCTAAATTTAACTCCTGTTTATAACGTTCCTTATAGTCCTTAATTTAATGGAATAGAATTCTACTGGAGTTAAATCAAGACTCACTACAAGAAGCTGCTGCTGTATCATCTTATGCATGACTTGGCTATCGATTCAGTAGACTTGATTCAAAGCAGCTGTAAGAGAGTGAGTGTTGATAAGACAACAGTTTGTGCGAGAGAGGGAAGAATGAATGTTTATAAATAGTTTTAGATTTAAACGAATGAATATATTCACATATTAAATTGGCCCATAAAGGGGTTTGGCTTCTCTTTCTTCTCCTCTTCTTAAGGCTTGCTTGGACCCATATTTCTTCTCTTTGTGCCAGCTCCTGCATCTATGTTCATTTCTTCTAGCTTTTAGACATCTTTATAAAGTCTTTTGCTCACTTCATAAATAGTCTATGACTTTCTCTCTCTGTGAACCTTCGCATGCTCTTTCATTAGGAATATACCAGTTCCAGGTTTCCCTACAAAGTTATGAATCAAAGATTACTAGAGAGGAATGGGTGCTTCTTAAGCTCAGCGAGCCAGGTCTCGCTTATTAGTGTGCCTTGCTTCTTTTAATCTTCAGGAGAAATAGAGTAGCGTTTTTTGTGAGCTTCTTCAATGATCTCTCTGAGATAACTCTCTCTTAAAGTGCCAAGTACTCCAAAGAAGAAGCTC